>ARYC01002313.1:0-92375 GCA_000711775.1 Oxytricha trifallax
TGCCTACTAATAGATTTATAAAAAGCTTATGACTCAGTCTGGAAAGACAAACTTTTAACAATTCTGAGAGGAAGGATAGGTTGTCAGAGAGATGCAAAGATATTCAAGCTCATTGAGATGTTATACTCGAATAACAAAATCACATTTGAAGAAATAGGAGATAAAATAGAACAGGGAGTGGCACTAGGAAGTTGATTATTGCCCATGATATTCAACCTATATCTATAACATGCTCTATGCGCCTAAAAATATCTAAAATCTCTAATTAAACAAGTCAAATTGATTGCATTTGCAGATGACATCCTTGTAAACATAAAAGACCCATCATAGTTTAGAATGGTAAAAGGGGGGGAGGGTCTAATTCGGTGCAAAAATTTTTTCAAAATCCTAAGTCGGTGCAAAATTTTTTTTCTCAAAAACATCAAAATCCCTAAGTCGGTGCATGATCAATTTTTGACATTATTCATATATTTTATCATCCTGCCCCACATAAAAAGTATCATTATTAACTAAAATTTATGTCTCAGCTTCTGAATCGAACTCCTTCATTAAATTTTGATCATAGGACACTTATAATATTATTACAAAAATATTTTTTCTCTGTGACAGATATTTGCTTAAGTAAAATGAAAAAATATTATTTAATATTTTAATATCTAATTAGTCAGTAAGCAACAAAATTGGGGATTAAGAACATCATAATTATTCGCTAAATTTAATGATGTCTGGAATTAAAAAAATCGTACATATTGACAAGAGTATTTAAAAAAAGACAATTAATTGAGGCAATGGTTTTTATAATAAGGCCAGACATCATTAATTTAGCGAATAATTATGATGTTCTCAGTCCCCAATTTTGTTGCTTACTGACTAATTAGATATTAAAATATGAAATAATATTTTTTCATTTTACCTAAACAAATATCTATCACAGAGAAAAAATATTTTTGTAATAATATTATAAGTATCATATGATCGAAATTTAATGAAGGAGTTCGATTCAGAAGCTGAGACATAAATTTTAGTTAATAATGATACTTTTTATGTGGGGTAGGATAATAAAATATATCAATAATGTCAAAAATTGATCATGCACCGACTTAGGGATTTTGATGTTTTTGAGAAAAAAAATTTTGCACCAACTTAGGATTTTGAAAAAATTTTTGCACCGACTGAGACCCCCCTTTCGGTAAAAGAATGCTTCAGGGAAATAGAGAAATCACACAACTTAAAACTAAACACGAAAAAGATAATGTTTTTTAATGTCTCAAGGAATTTAGAAATGAATTTCAAATTGAAGGAATTAACAAAGTTCAGGGAGCTAAGTACTTAGGATTAAACATATGTGTGACCACAATAAAATCAACTAAAGAGCACTTGGAATGAAAATAAAAAGAAAATGGAATTTTACTAAAAACTAACGAATTCCAACAACTGTACAGTCAGCGACACGATAATTAAGGCACAGATAAGATCACTAATGATTTACAAATACACTCTGCTGGTCGTTACTCGATTCGTGAAACTAGAAGAAATCGAGAAGATGGAATTATTCCTAAAAAGGAACGCGTTTAGAACCCCGAGGGATATTCCTAACAAAATTTTGAGAAATGTTACTTAGTTAAAAGAAACCAATACCACTGAAATGATAAGGGGCTTTTTTTATAAGAACAAGAAGAGAATAAACATTAACATAGACCAATTCATAAGGCCTAAAAAAGCGAGGGAAAAGATCAAAGAAAAGGGATATAAACTATAAAAATGAAAGAAAATATTCCTTACAAAAAATGTTATGGATACCATGATGGCAATAATTTAAGGGAAAATTATAATCAATTATGGCATGAGCCATCACTAAAATGTACACAAGGTCTTGGTAGGCTAGAATTATATGAAGAATTGTGAATTGATTAACTCAGCAAGAGACACAAACAGATTCTAAAAAAAATTAGAGAGAATAGAATTTTTGACTTACAAATCACAAATAAATATAAATAATCATAAACATGATTTGAGTGGACAAAAGGATAAGATAATTTGAACTACGCCAATATTACCAGCCTATTAAAATCTATTTAAGGTGGCTTATGTCAAAAAAAGGAGAATTAAACTGATTTGACCACACTAATTTTGATTTGATAAAATACTTGAATATCCAAAGCGTGAAAGACTCAGAAAGTAGTAATGAATTATGTTCAGAGAAATATAATAAAATAACTAATTAAAAATAAGAGAAATCTTTAACGATTAAAGAGGATACCCTATGAACAAATCAAGTTTCAGTGAACATCAATAGGAGAAGAAGAAGTGCAACCCAAAGGAAAGAAATCCAGGAAGGTAGAGATATGACAAAAAGAAAAGGGAATTCTGGAGAAAAATATTGGAGATGAGACACACTCACAGAGATAGAAGCAGAGACTAAGAAGCGCTAGGCATTAGAAATGAGGAAAATAACAAAGTTCCGTTAAACAAACAAATGGGTTTTAAAAGCACTCAAGATTTGAAGATCAAACCCATGCAAAAAGTAAAATGAGTCCAAGTGCTAAAGAAGCCAATTCGACAAACACGAAGACGTGTCGGTGTGCGTTGGGAGATCAGATGAAGTTCAAAAGAATCATCTACTTGTCAGAAGTTGCTTGTCAAGGATTTGACAAAGTAATCTACGCCAAGAAAGGATGGACACTACTAGTGACAAGAATGATCATAATTGTATGCTGCCCAAGCGCAAGGACCAAACAAGAGAAAGCATTGGTTAAAAAGTATGAAGATAGAAGAGCAGCAAGTCAAAGAGGAATGAGGGAGAAAGACCTGTGATCAGAGAAACAACATGAAGACTGGAAAGAAACAGCCATGAATGGAAGCATTATGATTTGATCCCTGGAAAACACATCTCTGAAGAAACAGTGGAAACAATAACTAAAAAAATGGAGGAGGTACAATTTAATTAAACAAACTGGGACTCATGATAATGCCACCAATAGTCGTGGACGAAAAAGGTGTACAAAGCCTGGAGAAAATAATTGGGTCTGCAAATTGAAAGCTTGACAATGACAGATAGTGGAGAGACATAGAGGCTTTGGAAGGAATTAGCTAAAATAGCATTATTATCGTGAAATAAATCAATTAATCAACTTTGCTCATTTCTTTATGATTACATTAATATTTATATTTTTAGGTACTCTATCCGCATTTAAGGTGTTTTGCGGTAGAGTACCTTAATTATATTAATTTTGAAATTATTTAAATTTAAATGCTTTAAATAAATTTGTTATGATGTTTTTACAAAAAGTAATGTATAAATTAAAATTTATTAATTAATTATAATTATTAAAATTTAGGATCTAGAAAAATATTAGATCTTTAAGTCTTGTTGCTTAGAATAGCAACTTTTAAAATTTATTCGCATTTTTTATATTCACAATTAATTTATACATTACTTTTTGTAAAAACATCATATCAAATTTATTTAAAGCATTTAAATTTAAATAATTTCAAATTTAATATAATTAAGGTACTCTACCGCAAAACAGCTTAAATGCGATAGAGTACCTAAAAATATAAATATTAATGTAATCATAAAGAAATGAGCAAAGTTGATTAATTGATTTATTTCACGATAATAATGCTATTTTAGCTAAATAGTTATCCCTACAAGCTGCCAGAGCAAAGTAAAGAAATGCAAAACTGGATGATTCTGAAAATTGAGAGAGGAACTAAGACTCTAGAGATATACGACACAAGGAAATCAATAGGAAGCTTAGCTTTCATACAATAAAATTTAGTCAAGATAAGTGAATTTGCAGAAGTTACTGTCTGGAATGAGTTCAATGTGAACAAACTAAATATTTTGGCAAACAAAAACTAAGTAAAAGATCCGGAAAACTCCGGGGATCCTGGCACTATTAATAACTAACCATCTAGTATTGGAGTTGCAGAGTGAACGAGTTTTTCAAATCTTCGCTAAAGACTGGATAAATATGTAGAGATACTACAGATGTTCAACATGGAATTGGGATTCATGAATCAGGAGATCGGTAGATCAGGAATTGCACTGAGTAACAAAGAGATGACCAGAGACACCGAGAAGAAAAAACGGGAAGATATGGGAGCTTGCAAATGATGGAATGGGTTCAGAAGCTTACATATTCAACTACTTTATTGACCAGTGAGACGACGTATTAATACTGGAGGACCCAAGAGGACAAATAGAGAGGGAACTCGTAGCAAGTGAGGGCAAATTCAGTGAATTGGTGGAGGAAATTCCAGAAGTAGAGGGACTCCTCTTCAGCAATTAGGGGGAGCATCGGCAAGAAAAGAAGGAAGAGGAGGCAATCAACATGAACACTGTTAACAACAAAAAGAACAGCCTAGAAGGAGCAGAGAGGCAATTGATAGAAATAGATGACTAGGAGGGAAGTGGGCAGGTGAAATAAGTTTAAGAGATGAGCAAGATTGAGTGAATGGCGGAGAATCGCAACTAATCACTATAAAAGAAAAACTGATTTCACAGGATTATACTTTGGGTAATTTATCGCACTTATTATATTCGAATTTATTAAATTTTACCTTCAAGCATTTTACTACTACTACTATTATATTTTACAAATTTTATATAATAATAGATAATATTTTATTTTAAAGTGAAAAAAATAAATGTTATCAAAACATAAAATTATAAACTTTTGTAGTTTGAAGATACACTTTATTATTTTAGGTCTAAATCTAAATTATTAAGTTTAAATTAGCGAATAAAAATCATTATTTTTAAAAAAGGAATAACTGTTTGACTAATATATTAGAATGTAAAGCGACCAATAAGAAGATTCATTTAAAGTTACACAGTATAATGTAAATTAGGCAGTTTTAGATAAAGTAAAATTAATGTGTCACATACTTTTACCTCATAATGAAGAGAAGACTCCTTGAAACTAGCATTTTATTGTAATACCTCATAAAGTTAGAAAAAAAAGTTTTAATTACTAAATAAAGACTATCATATTATTGCTATAATCAAGCTATTAAAATCTTTTAGTAATTTAATTTAAATTAAAAATAATTGATGATATTCTTTAAATAAATGCATCAATATCAATTACTTAACTACATAAAAGTCAATAAAACTCATTTTTACTTTGATTGCCACATTAATATTGGAAAGGAGTAACTAAACTTTTTCACCAGCTATTTAAAAGGTTAAGCACAATTAAATTTTTGGTATTTTAACATGAATTTAACTGTTATATATTAATCTTAACTGATTTATTGTAAATTAACTTAAATAAATTTTTTTTTCTAATTAAAATTTACCAAAATAAATTAAGCTTCATTTCTAGTAGCAAACTCTCTGTTTGTTGTCTCTCATAATTGTTCAATATTCATGTGTTTGTATACCTGGTTGTCCAGCTTTTAAATTTATCATCGGTTATGCAAAAGAAATTTAGAAGTGAGTGGCTATATAAGTCTATTGATTACTTTTATGAATGTCTGGTCTTTTTAAGTCTGGGTGCATTTGCCCTTAGTTAAATTGAAACCTTTTGGTTATTAATCTACGAATTCATAATATTTCATTGAAAAATGGCAGCTTCATTTTGGATGTGGGATATTGTATTCGTCCAGATCTCATTAGTCATAAGCGTACTGCTTAATAACTGTTTTCTTTGGACTTGTTTCAATAAACTGACTTATAAAATGGATTTTAAAGTTTGATTCATAGTGATTCTTTTAAAACTAATGCTTATTTACAAATTACGCTTATTTCAATGAATTTACTATTTAACATTTAGAGTCCTCAATATTTAGGTGAAACTACGTTATATTAAATTAAAAAAAGCTATTATATTGATAAATGTTGTTAGTAACTTTTTGACAAATACATACTAATGTTTTTTATAAAATTAAACATATTATGCATAATTTTTACGAATTGCCAGCTCATTAATTTATGTAAATTAAATTTGTTCAAATATTCTTTATATCTTAATTTTCTATTTAAATCCAGTTTTACTGTTTATGATAATAGATTTTAAACAAATCTGTTTTAACTCAATAATTTATATTATTTAGGATAAATATAATTAATTATTTATTTTAAATTGTGATAATTAAGGATAAAAGCTAAAGTTCCTCATAGAATATTAAAATTCAGTTGTCTTATAAATTAATATATAGAGAAAATGTAATTAAAAAACCAAATATTTTAGAAGCAATATGTTAAAACAGTCTTTCTCTGGACAAAGACCTCTAAGATACTTTGCTTTTGTGAAATTCAATTAATAATTTTAATAAAACAAGTTTTATCCGAATTTTAAATCTTCATTTATCTTTAAATTTCGTTACTTCAATGCAATATATAGATATATTTACACAATGCATCCTTTTCATTATTAATTGCATAAATGTATAGGATAAAATATTGTTAAATCTGATAGGGATTATTGAGAAGCTTTCTTTGTATAATTGTTTGTTCTTTTCGTACACATAATTAATTAAACTTGTAAATTATGAATCCTTATCATCTTTAATTTATTGTTTATATCTGTTAAGTAATCTGAAATAATTGATTGATAAATCTAAATCAAAATGTGTTGAGATAATGATGGGATATTATCAAAAAAAATCTTTATCAAGTGATGAAGATAGACCAAAGTCATAAAATGACAAGCAGTCTCAGAATAAGGGGAAAAATTACAAAAAGAGAATTGTAAAATTAATTGATTAATATCAAATATTTTTTAATATGTTTATACTTAATAACTCTAAATAAAAAGTATAAAATCAATTTATAGAACTTCTGTCTATGAATTAAAGCGAAAAAAATTGATAGCATAATTAATAAAATGTGGAATTGATAATTATTCCATTATTTATTAAGAATAAAGTTTATTTTAAAAGCAGTTATTAAATTATTGGCAAATTATTAAGTATTTTTACATATTTTAATAATCATGAATTGCGAATGTAAGTATATGATAGTTATGATTCTCTTTTATATCATTACACTTTTGGAGGATTATTTCAGTGTTTTATAATTATGTTCAGATACCAAATTTAATTTATTTCTTAATAATAGTCGAGTATGATTGAAACTACCTGGAAAAAGTCTCTTCCAAAAAATTTAAGTAAATACTCTTTAAACATTTGCTAATTGAAAATATTAAATTAAAAACAATTTATACGGAATTAATGAATTAAAATGATAATATAATCAAAACCCCAAAACTCCTTAATAATGTTTATAAGTGCTTTGATTTGTAGGGAATTTATTAGAGGTTGGGGTTATTTATTGGTTTAAATGTGAAATATATAGTAAATGTATTTAATTTATTCACTCAAAATGCACTTTTGGATCATGTGGAAGAAGTCTGAAGTTTATATTACTTAACCAAAACTCTATATGCTCTATAGACATGTCTTATTTTGAGTTTGGTTATTATTATTATTATTGACTCTGCCATTTGTTTCATTGATTGAGATACTCTTGTTTGTCAATAAATTGCTTAATTCTTTTAGCATCCATCTTTCACCTTGTAGAGTAGTATTAATTGCGAAGCATATCGCATTCTATTATTATTGCTGACATAGACCACACATCCAATTAAAAGTCTCCATCTCTCCAGTCTTCTCTTTCTGGATATTAGCCGTGAGTTCCCATAACACTTCCAAGCATTGATTCTACCTCTCTTAAGGCTCGTTGAAATCAATTATTGATACTCTTACAGGTTAAAAAGTTCAGCATTATATTCTCAGGCTTGAGATCTCTGTGAACAAAGCCTAACTTATGAAGCTCTTTAATGCCTTGTATAGCTTAGGTTGATATTAATGCAAGCTATCTTTGATTTCTTTGATCAGTTATGAAATCTCTGAGTGTCATTTCAAAGAGTGGTAGTCTGAAAGCTACATGATCTTTGGCTAGGAGAACAGCATCTAGCTTTATTAAGTATTTGCACTCTTTAAACTTAGACTGAGTGAGTACTTAATACTCATTAGTAAACTCCATTTAATATTTATCATCACTAAGGAGATTGTTGAAAGGATATACCTTGTAAGCATACTGATGATCCTTAATAACTTTCTTTTCATAGTTGTCCTCTAGAATTTGGTAGCTTTAGATAGATGTATCTAAATCAATCTATGCAAGTATGGGAATTTTCTTGTATTATATTTTAATCATGATTTTAGTGATCTCTGATGCTAAGAGGTTGCGTATAATCCTCACTTATTCTGGTTCACTTGCTTGTTATAGCTAAGCAACTTAAAGAGGCTCCCTGGCTTTTCTATTGTTGAGTGTCTTAATCTTCAACTTCTATTTCTTTCTTGTGGGCTTTTAATAGATGCTCCTTTAAGTCTCTTGTATAAGAGTACTATTTATCACACTCAAAGCAATCATACTTTCCATCAACTTTGTCATGCTTTAAGTATACAGTAGGCTTAGCTCTCTTCTGGACCTTCATATGCCTGTTCCATCTAGATTTATGAGTGAAGTCTCTTTCATACTTCTCACAAAATTACACTTCAACTTACTCTGCTTACATCGAAATTTCATTAATACCTTTCTCCTCCTCTCTGTCTGCCATTTATTTTCTATTATTTATTTCTATTTTAATAACAGAGATCTCAAGTAATAGCTCTGGTAGTTCTTTATGAGAGTTCATCTCACAGCTATCACACTTTTTATTGCTGCCAAAGGTAAGTCTCATTAGTTTGATGAAAGTGCTGTTGTTTTTCATAAAATGTTAGCGCTTATATATAAATTTGAATTTAAAATTACAAAACTGCCTCTATAACTGAGAGCTTTGTAACCTAAAAGTTTCAAGTGAAATTCTTAGAGTATTATATAAAAAGAATGAGTATTAGGAGACGATCCATCTCTAATATGAGTGAGAGAGTAACCATTTAAACTTTCAATAATAAGATGATTATTGATCTACAAATTTAGGAGATGCACCTAATTAAGAACGTAATGCTTAAGGAGGTGATTTTGAGATTTAATTTAGGGTGCTCCTAATTAAGTACTAGTATTAATTAAAGCTCCTTAATAATTACTATCATTTTAGGAGCTGCTCCTAATTAAGTACGTACCAATTTAAATTAAAAAATATGGAACTATAACATTAGAAATTATATCAGTCAAATAAAGTGCAGGTAGATTGAAAATGATGAGCTTGATAAGATTCAATTCAAAAGACAAAGAGCTCAAAGCCTAATTTATTTGATAAGAGTAATATGTAAAGACTGTATTAAGAAAGATCCATCTAATTCTTTTATAGAAATTTCCCTTGGTGAATTGAGTGGGTTTAAGAAGCAAAGTTTCTATGTTCATTTCTTCATATGGAAAATCAACAGCATTTGGTCCAAAGTGGTAGATGAAGAAGATAACTGTGAAGGGTGCTTAAAAGTTATTGGATTTACTACTCCTAAATACCCAGATTAATCGTACAATCCAAATGAGTCGTTTAGAAGTAAATAACCAACAGTTGTCTATGTGCTGCTTACTCCAACATTCTACTAAAATATGGTTGATGAAATAGAATTAAGTTGTTATAGACCTCATTTGTAAAATATAGAAAAAGGTGAAACTATAAATTTTTGAGAGGCTCTTAAAATAGATATGAATTCTATCAAATAAAAATATAAGTAATCCCCAAGCAAACGACATTTTTTTAATCAAATTCTAAATGAGCCTATTTCCAACTTTAATTAAATTAGAGGTATTCAATTAAAGTACATTTTAGAGGCATTAGCTGAAGTTATGGGATTTTAAGCTAGTTTCTCTTTTTTGGCTAGGTTTTCTAAGCATATTTTAGTTTCAAACAATGTTGGAAGAGCTTATGATAAGATGATTGAAGATTATTTATTAAAAGTGTAGGAATTAAAGAACGAACAAATGTAAGCTATTTCTTATAGCGTCTAGAGTTCCCCAAGAAAGAATGTTCAAAATACTCAAACATCTAAATAGTGGTCATTGCAGAGAGAAGTATCGACATCTCCCCTTGAATTTAGGCATAAAGCAGCAAGTGATTATGGCGCTAATTTTACGTTTGGTTAAGAAAAAATGATGAGGAATCTCCATAGATGAAAAGAGAATAATCTGCTAAGAAAAAGGGCAAGTTCCTAGTTATGAGTCCAGTACATAATGATGAAAGCAAAAACAAAGCATCCAACTAAAGTTAGCAAGTACAAAAGGAAGAACGGTTTATGCAATCAGACAATTAAATTAAGCCTTACAACAAATAATTAGGCAGCTTTGCAGATGAAGAAATCGACTATGAATTCAAGTACTTTTATGGAGATTTAAAACAAATGTGAAATTTAATAATTAATGTTCTTAATTTAGGTTAAATTATAATTTAATCATTGGTTTATATTTAATTTTATAAACTTAATAATGAAGACTCTAAATAAAACTTCTCTAGTCATCTCCAAGCTTAACTTATTAGTATAGAGACAAAATATAAATTTCCTTGCATCATTAAGTAATTCTATAAAAGAATTTAAAATATAGGATGAAAAGAAATTAATTAAATTATTTAATATATTGTTTGAATCTCTAAATTACAGCTCTCACAGTATTATAATTAAATATTGATTAGAATTTCTTAATAAATGATGAAGGTTATTATTTCACTCGCAGTTGTCGGCTTTGCCACTGCTGATTTCAGCATCAAGCATATCTTTGGAGGGCACTAAGACGAACAACCCGTTGGTGCTGGCCAAATTGCTAAGTGAAATTAAACTGCCTGCCCAACTGGCTTAAAGTGCAATGAGTTCAAGTACTGCATCCACGCTGATCCCCAACCAGATGCCTACAACAACCAGTCACCGCTATGAAGACCTGCGGTAAAAAGACCCCAGCTGGAGTCTGTGATGAGCACACCAACTGCAACGAATTCGGTTTCATCATCAACGGAGACTCAGTTCACCCACATGCTCAAGCTGAAAGAAGCCAATCAAACAACGACTGCACCAGTGACCACCACTGCAATGAATTCCACAATTCATCTCAAGAATTCCACTGAGTTAAAGCGGAGTTGGCTTAGAGATTTCCGGTTAGCGAAATGAGATTTACTGGCAATGGTAAGCTTTTCCTGATAATGATGAGTGTAGGGTTACAGATATAAAATGAGACTGGTACATGCTTATTTCCCCATCAACTTCGTGATTCCCAAGGATGGCAGGTTCGTTGAGGTCAAGAACTTCCTCGGTGGAAAGCAAGCCAAAAAAAGTCGAGTTGCTCCTAGACTGCACCGTCAGAATGAACCCAGACCTTAAGGACCGAGCTCATCTTCGAAGGCATTGACAACCAATACGTCTCCTCGGCTTTGCCCAAATCTCCCAAGTCTGCAAAATCGGGGACAAGGATAACAGAAATTTCCTCGATTTTATGTATGTTTTAGAAAAGAGCAAGCAATTAACAAATGATGATGATTTTCGAGAAATATTTATAGCCCTCAATTATCTTCTTTTCTCTTAAGAAAATTACAAAATAGCATTTACTTTTCAATATATTTCTTTCATTTTCAATTGTTATTGGAAATATTCTCGTATTTATTTCATATTTTCTTTCATCCTATTTTTTAAATTCTTTTATGTAATTAACTTATGACAATTATAGGTCGAGGATTTTTCACTAAGTACGAAAAAAAATAAGAACAATACATGTTTGTTAATTTCTAGAACAATCATTATCAACAAAAAAATTAAAGACCAGTACGTCATCAAAGTGAGAATATATTAATATTTGAATCTTGATCTAGTTTACTGATTGGAATGAGTGCTGCAGCTTTATTGCTTGGATATTAAAATAAAGAAGTGAAGAATTATTTCGCATAGAATTTCATAAATAGATAGTATGCAGAGTGTGGGAAATATATAGATAAGCATCAAGAGGGTGCACTCGGACAAATTGAGACTGGCATTAAAGAAATTTAGCAAAAATACCCTGGCATTTAAAGACCAAACTTAAATTTTGGTTTGAGAGGAACAAGGTACTTCATTGAGTTCCCAATCACAGGAAGGAACATTGATGCTTTCAGCATTCAAATTTCTTTATGGTAAATATATAAATACCAAATTTATAAAATAATTTATGATTTTCAAAATGATCACTTAAAATATTTGATTTGAACAAAAAGCCTAGTAAATCCGACAAAATTATTATATTTCTTAGATTAAAATAGTTAATGAGCTTTTTCAAACTCTTATATCTTTGTTTTTTAAAGTTACAACATTAAAATTAATTAAAACTTATTTCATTTATATTCTAACTAAAACCCAATAGCTGTTCAGAAAATGAATGTGGTTCAAAAAAGTTATAGCAACTGATAGCTTCACTCAAGATGACAACATTTCTTACATGATTGATTATGCTGTTAATTCTTCAACAGCTCTTGGAGCTAAGAGTAAAGGAAGCATCTACATTAAAGGTATTAAGGGAGATGGAGAATTTGATTCTTTCAAATTTGTTCTTGAAAAAGGATTTGACTTCCATGAACTTGATGTTTAACTCATTTTGAAGGCATACGAAGAAGCATTCATGCCTAAAGCTAATCAATATGAACAACCAGCAACTATAGGGGATGCTTCAATAAAGAGACCTACTAGAAATAGATATCAGCCAGATCCTTAATAGAAAGCGAAATCAGGTTTCATAGCAGGTATGGTAGACAATCCAAGTTATTAACAATAAGATGATACCAGTCCATAAGAGTCATTGTAGAGATTAGGATGCACAGTTTTTTTACAGATTAAAAGTAAAACAAATTAGACTGGGATTTCCTGGCTGGATATGATAAAGTATAAATAGATATAGAAGATACTGTTCACTTAGCTCTTACTCATGCTCATGTATATGATCAATCACTTAAAAATCTAGAATGAAGAATGTAACTAATAGACCAAAATGTGTTCTTTTTGATGGTCCTCCAGCCTGTGGTAAAACTACCTCTGCAAAGCTTATATCTTGATAAGTTAACATTCCATTGGTTTACATGCTATTAGAAGCAATTATGTCTAAGTACTGTGGTGAGAGTGAATCAAGACTAGCTAAAATCTTTGAGTATGCTTAAGCTATGGGTTCAGTCATTCTTTTTATTGATGAAGTTGATTAATTAGCCACATTTATAGAGTCAGGACTTCACGAAGCTACAAGAAGAATTCCGTCTACTCTTTTGAGAAAGATTGACAGTTTTGAGTCTGATGGAAAAGTCTTAGTTATTTGCGCTACTAACAGAAAGAAGGACTTAGACCCAGCACTTATTTCCAGACTTGACTTGAACATTAAGTTCGATCTTCCAGATGCTCCTGCAAGAGCTAAAATTTTCCAAAGGTATGCCAAGTAACTTAACGAGGAATAACTTAACGAACTTGCAGAGCTTTCAGTAACCTTATCAGGAACAGATATCAGTGAAATTTGCAAAGATGCTGAGAAAAATTAATATTTGAATGAGCCTTAATTTCTTTGTGTAATTTAAATATTGAAATAAAAAAAATCAAAATGTAAAATTAAATTGAATTAGAAAGAGAAGAGCATTAACTTTAAAAAAAAATGAAAATGATAGCCATGATGACAGTGGAAAGAAAAAATGCCCTTAAATTCTAAACTTATTAAATTTAGCAATGCAGCAATAACAAGAATAAAGAAGACAATCGTTGGCTAATGATCCTAAAAGACCCCTATCAAGCTTAATTTAATTTAAATATAGTTAACAAACACTCATGCTTGAGTAGTAATTTTTTAATCAAATTTATTTGACTTTTATAGTAAAATGCTTCAAAAATATGCTACGATTGGCATATATGTTCTTCCATAAATTTACAAAAAGACATTTATGATTTTATTCAGTTAAATCCGCATATCATGATATTGTATATGTGTATTAAATTACTCCTTCATAGTTTGGCATGGTGTATATATCTTAAAGCAAGGAATTTATTCAGGAGGATTATTTCGTTTTAAAATTCAATTTCCTCCTCTATATTTTAATGGAGGCCAAATGTTTCTTTAAGTGTAACTCAAGTTTATCATCCTCTTGTAAACTTTAGCTCTCAAGAAATAAACTTAGATGTAATTATTTGACTAATTAATAATCTATTTAATAGGTAAAATTTAAAGAGTGGATTTCAGGAAAGCACTGGGTTATTAATATATTGATGTACTTTAAGAAATTATTTCATTTGGAGTAGATGTTTAACTTACAAGACACTGACGTCCTTCCTTCAAATAAAGATGCCTTTAATAACTTTATAATTAATGCAATATAGATTGGTATATAAAAATTATTGTAACCACAATTTCAAAGAAATTTTGGTGAAGAACAAAGAATGTGTTTAGAGATCTTTAGATAATAAATTCAAAATTCTAGCTACAAGCATGCTTCAATTTAGCTAGTACCTACCTGTCCATGATTAAATAGTCAAGCAGATCAAACTACAAGCCAAAGTAAGAAAACTTTTGTAAATCTTAAATGTGAATATGAATAAGATGAAGCATAAGATCAATAAGGAGGAATATTTTATTTTATTATATTGGAAAAGAAGCGATATAATTTTACCATAAGATACAATCAAATTTTTATTACGTAAAGACTTAAGATATTTTTTTGGTGAGTGATAGTGGATTTCAAAATACATCAGAAAGGAGGAGGTATCTACTATCGTACCAGATCTTTCTGTTCTAATTTCTAAAATTTAATACATTTACGATTATTCATAATCTTAGCAATAGTAAAATTAACTTGGCAAATTAATGATTATTTTTAAGCTTTGTGATAGAAAAAATAGTTTAGTCAAAGCATTAATTTGAATTATTGAAATTTATAAATGTAGGTAATATTTAATTTGTAAAAATATAAGTTTAATTATAACACATACAATGCAATAGTTTTATTAATTGAGAAATCACTTACTCAATTAATAAAAATTGAAAATGCTTGCTTAAATTTAGAATTATAATATTGATAGTGCAAAACACAGAACACAATCAATGCAAAACTCAAACTTAAAAATGGAAGATAACTCTGGAGAATTCTATGCTAACTGACACCCACCTAGACCTACTGCTTATGGCGATGCTTGATGGAATCATTAATATTCATATTTTTGCAAATATTTTTTCATGAATAGAAATACAGTATTATAAGAAAGTTAATTGAACAAAGAATATAAAATGCAAGATATAAAGCTAAAAGCAAATAATTTATCCAATGGAATGGCTGCCTTTCTCAAGGCAATTGTTTGCAAGCACATTCAAGGAGTATGGCATACAGAACTTGCTGTGAATAGTAAAGAGTATTACTTTGGAGGGAGTATATCTTATGATGCTCCAGGAATTACTCCTTTTGGTAAGATTAACCAACAATTTAATTTCATAATTAGGGTGACAACAAAAGTTATGGACCTTGCTTTCACTGAAATTCCTGAGGATATATTCATGGAATTCTTAAGGGAGGTTAGTCCCAGATTTACTCATAATACCCATCATGTACTGAATCATAATTGCAATAACTCACAAATGAGAATGTGCTCAACTTTTAATGGGAAAAGGAATTCCACATGATATCGTAGATTTGCCCAATCAGTTTCAGAATAGTCTTTTTGGATCTATTGTCTCTCCTATGTTAAAAGAATAAATGCAAGATAATCTCAAAGTCAACAATCATTAACTTTTTGATGGAAGCCATTAAAATCCATTAGTAACAGGTAGCAATCCAAGTGCACAATAACTGTTAGGTTTATGTCAATAATAAAATGCAAATATCAATGATATAAATGGTATTTTTCAATTAATTTGCTGCAGGCATGGAAGGATTAGGATAAAATTCAATGAATCCTGCTTTTTCATAACCAGTTTAATAGAAACTATAATCTCAGCAGACTCATGGAGTTGCAATTTATATCCAAAACTTACAACAACTTTTATAAACTAAAAATATTTGTATTTATATGATAACTAGATATTATTTAATTCCTTAATGATTTTTTAATTAATTAAACTCTAAAAGCTTATTAATGAAAGTCCAGCGATAGCAATCGATTTCTGGAGCCCTACTTACCCACCCTGCATAAAGATTAAGCCAGTATTCGAAGGATTAGCTAAAGCAAATGAAAACGAAAATCTTATATTTGCTACAGTAAATATATAAACTTTTAGAGAACTGTGCTATGGCTTTTAAGATTACCAGCATCCCATAATTCAACTTTTATGTCAATGGAAGTGAACACAGTTAATTCAAGGGAGTCAGATAAGATCAATTAACAGCAACTCTGGTTGAGTTAGATGAATTGGTAAAAAGTAAATCCTCTAAACATAAGAATATGAACTTTATATAGTTCAAGCCTATAAATATTGCTCCTCAATGATTTGACAAATCTTGAAAAGATGAATAAATTTGTTTCAAACTTTGCTCAGTCAGAAGAAGTTCAGAAAGAGGAGCCTCAACTTAAAATTTGTAAAAGTGGTTAGTTGGCTATAATTTGGAAAATATGCCAAGAGAGGCAATTGATGAATTAGATTCAATCATTGAAATTGCTGAAGATAAATTCAAAATTGCTTTGATTGTCTTGCTAAGGTTATTGATGGTATATGAACATACTGCAGCTCATATTCTTAATAAGCAATTGTAGACTATTGAAGTAACTATCTTTGGTTATCTAAAATGCATGGATTTGAAAGATCCAGAAGCAAAAATAAAATAGAATTATCATTTTATAAGCCTGAAAATGAGGATGCAAGCAAAAGTTTGATTAACTTTTGTACTTACAGTTTTTCATCAATCAACCTAAAATAGTGTTTACAGCAGCTGTAGTGCTATTTAAACATATTATATGTTGGAAGAGAGAAAAGATAATCTTGTTCCTCAAACTTGAAAAATTCATTCTAAAATTTAATGAGATACTTGCTGATCAATCATTGACTGATTTTGAGGCAGTTATAGGTTTACTTCTTTGTAAGTGTAGAGAATGCTTTATCAAATCAAATTATTATGTGAGAAGTTAGCTGATAAATAATAATGAGAATTAAAAAGAATTATTAAGCATTAGAGCTGAGAGTTAAGAATCAGAAGGTCAGAGAAGCAATTGATGATGTTTTTATGATGTTTTTTGATTGAAGAAATACATATATGTTAATAATTCTAATATATTTACTAAAATTAACTTTATATTGTTTAATAATAATTTTTTTAAAAATTTGATATAATTTTAATTTTAAGTCCAACAATATATAATCAAATGTCGTTAAGATCAACAGTGGCGTAATATTGAACATCTCTATCAGAGTCGTTTGCAAGTTCTCTTAGTCCTACTGCAACTTGGGATTGCATGACTGCTGGATCAATGCTGCTCTTTGCCTTATGAATGATTTTAGCTTTTGTGGATCTAACATTAGGAATGGGATCTTATATGGCCTTAACAAAGATTTGAATATAAATGTTTATTATTTGGAATAACTTGAGAAGTGACTTGGTCTTTATTAAGGTATGGGATTACAGCTTGTAAAGAGTGTAGACAGCACATTCTGTAGTTGTATCCTAGCTTGACTACATTAAACATTTCAATGACTCTAGAAATGAAGGTCGAATTAATCCAATCAGCCTTGAATTTTTCAGCTAGTTTCTTTACTTTCTTGATACCCATCTCTCTCACTGAAGCAGCTGTGTTGCTCAATTATGTCAAGAAGATACTCTCTGGTTGTTTAGTGGAAACTTATTTACCAAATAATTTGCTGAGATCTCCAATCAACTCAAACACTGCCATTCTTACTCTCTATTTAAACCGCTTATCTTTCATGTTTTATCTATAATAAAAGATGAATATTTTTTTTTATATAATATTTTTAAATTCGCATAATTAGACAAATTTATTGAACCATAAATTTTTTGAAAAATGTCCTGGTCATCATTTTAAAGGTGATTTATACTTAATTAAATTAATAAACTCTATTTATTTACAAAGTTAATTTTTATATTATTTTATATTACAATTAACTAAACAATTTAATTATTATTTTTATTTTAATAAAAATTCTTTATTAATTTAATTATTTTAAACAAGATTTAATTGATTATTCTTACATAATATAATTCATTGAAAGTAATTATAATTTTCTCATGTAAATTCTAATAATAGAGTAGTGAGTAATTTCTTATTTTTAATTGCACTTACAATAAATTATTAAGTTTAAGTAACTTATTTTATTGAAGTTTTAATTGAGCATTCTTGGTCATATTACTCAAGGTTGTCAAGAATGGTTAACTGAGGATTTCTGGCTCAAAAAATTTGAGCAACTTGATAAGACATTAAGTGAAATTCAGCCTAGCATCAGCATTTTCTTCCTTGATAAGCTCCATCAGAATTGGTAAGACTTTTTAAGAAGTGTAATCTTTGCCTACTATATATGCCATCTCACTGAGGGAGTTTGCAACTCCACCCTTGAATGAAGTTTAAGCATCAGCATAAGCATTTTAATATATAAATTACATTAATTTTGGAGAGTGGGGAGAAGAGTGTCGCAGATCTTTTTAATGCTTAGATTTTTCAAACAAAGAGTCATACTTTAAATGGCAGCATTCTTTACTTCTAGTTCACCGTCATTCAAGAGTTTAGTTAAAGTATGAATCTAGTTGCTATCTGTGATTTCTTTTCCAAAAGCATTAGTAAGCTCAGCAAAGTTCTTTGCAAAGGCTAATCTAACTTTCCATGATTTACCTTCACCGGCAGCAAAAAGTGTTCCAAGAGTATGGATTTGATTTTCCTCTTAGTCATGTACTTAGCCAAAGGGATGAAAATTTCGAGACAATGAACTCTAATAGCATCTTACTAATCTTGAGACAATTGTCTGAATACTGGGAGAATTTGATTGATAAGATGTTATTTCTCTAGTTAAGTAGCAAAGATGCCGAGTTTCGAGGCACAGGCTCTTCTGATCATTGGTGTATTTTCATTGCAAAGTTCAATAAAATTTTTTCAAAGTTTATCTTGTTTAGTATTTGATCTTTGGTAAGCTGGGAAGAAAAGTGCGCATGATGAAACTTTACCTGTAAATCATTCTACTTGAGCCAATCTGATAACCAGAGGAGCGAACACATTTAAGTTTTCAGCATCTGAGAGGGCTTTTGAAAAAGATTTCAAAGATTTAGTTGCTTATTCTATAACGACTGTTTCGACAACCTTTGCAAAGTTTTCTAACAATGGCAACAATGAAGTTTTATCTGGCAAAAGTTCCATAAAAAATAATTATAAATATTTTGTATTTATTACCAGACTTTTCCGAGCTCCTCTGCAATCAAAACCCCAAAACCCTTTCAGTAGTTTGATTGAGTTTTTGATTGATAAAAGTAGACTATTAGTGCATACTTTATTAGGGTTTTAATAGGGTTTATGTAGGGGTTTAATGTTTAAATATTAGTAATTTAAGTGAGTATATGCGAGGTTTGGGGTCAGTTTATTACAGTGAATATATAGATTTATTGTTTATGTTGCGATATGGATGTGATGAATATAGTGAATAACTCAAGCCTGTTCTGAATTATAAATCTATAGCAAGGCTACTCCATAAATCTCCAGCAACTGTGAGGTCTCACTGTCTATTAGCATTGAATTTAAAGAGATAGCATCTTAATTCTAAGCCTGCCTAAGAGACCCTTAAAATTTTAGCAGCATCATATTGAATATCTTATTAATGATAAGACTCTTAAATACTAGGCTCATTTCTCTCTAGCCTAGATGCTGTGATGTTTCATCGCCAATTTCCTGAGCTTCACATATCTGCTTAATCGATAGCTAACATATATAAAAAGACCGGAATATCTTACAAGACAGTCAATCGCATTAAGAGAGTGATTGACTTTAATGTTCCATTTTATAAGACTAATTTAAATTATATATTCGATTAAATGCAGAGGTCTTAAGATCATAATATAAAGTTCATACACGCTGATGAGGCAGTATTTACATTTATTACCTTTATATCAAGGTCTTGGTACAAGAGGTATAGTAATATAGAAGTTTATTACTAAATTATTAAGGTGTAAACTCATGCTATTCTTGGTGGAATAAGTGAAGATAGTGGCCTCGAGACTTATGTTATTCACCCTCGTTCTATAAAGACTGAATAAAATATTAAATTCTTGCAAATAACTCAGAGATAAGTACGCCGACTAAGAGATTATTCTGTTTGTAGATAACTTGTCAGTTCATAAAACTAAAGACTCAAGGACAGAATATGAAAGGCTAAATATAACACCTGTATTTAATGTTCCTTACAGCCCTTAGTTCAATGGAATTGAATTATATTGGGGTTATTGAAAGTCATTATAAGAAATTGCTGCTCTACCATCTGATGCATGATTTAAAGATAGATACAGTCGATTTTATTAAGAGTGCTGCTAAAAGAGTAAGTGATGAGAAAGCTAAAGTGTGCGCAAGAGAAGGGAGATTTTGTGTTTATAAATAAGTATTAGATTTAAACTAATCAATAAGTTCACATATTAAATTTGCCCGTAAAGGGATTTGGCTTCTCTTTCTTTTCTTCCTCTTAAGGCTTGCTTGGGCCCATGTTTCTTCTCTTAGTGCCAACCCTGCATCTATATTCATCTCGTCTGGCTTTAAGAAATCTTTGAAGAGTCTCTTACTCAATTCATGCTTTACTTGAGACTTTCTCTCTCTGTTTAATTTGCTGCGCTCTTTCATCAAGTATATAGCAGTCCCAGGTTTTTCAATAAAGTTAGAAGACTAAGCTTACTTGATAAGAAAGGATGCTTTTGAAGTTCCTAAAGCCAGGTATCACTTATTTTAATACCTTGCTTCTCTTTTTCTTCAGGAGAGATGCTGTATCATTTCTTGAGAGCTTCTTAAATAACTTCATTTAAGTACTCAGGTTTCAGAGTTTCAAGAACACAAAGAAGAAGTTTCTCTCTGGTAACTTATTAGAGAGCTGTAGCTTTGATGGAAGGTAGAGAGCTACGTCCGGATCACTCATAGCATCGTCATATAGGCTAGTCACTGATATTTCAGTGTAGTTAGGTATCTCTATCATCCTAATTTCAATAGACTTAAAAGCTTTTTTGTCTTCACTCAGTAAGGCTTTTAAGAATGAGATTTTAGTTCCCTCCTAAGTCGGCAAGAACAATCCAACTATAATGGATTTATTAATCTTACTTAAGAACTAACCTTGCTATACCAAATATCTATAAAGGTCCTCTTTACTTCGAAATTTTCATATTAAATCTTGAGATTAAATTCTCTTCATTGCATCATTCATAGACTCCATCTTGCTTCCTCTTTCTAAAAATGTAAATGAAATTTAAAATTATGGATATCCATTCTAAGTTTATTAAAATCTTACTACTAAATAGGGAGGACCTACTAAAGGTCAACCTTGAAAAGATATGAGGAGAAGCATTGAAAAACTTGCTCCAAGTTTCACAGATTGATTTCCATTTTTATCAATCTATCTCCATTAAATTGCTCCTAATAATTTTTAATTATTTTAGGAGATCCTCCAAATTAAGTTCAAACTTTATTAGGAGTTAAATTTTATGGTTAAACTTAATTCGGAGCATATTAATTTACTAAAATGTATAAAATTTTCATAAAATATGTCAACTTACAGTCTTTTATGGTTGGTTAATTTTCTTACCTCTCAGCAAAGAACCTACCAGAGTGTCTTATACTCTACTATAATAGTTTATCTCGGTATATTTTATCATTATTATAATAAAATATATCAGAAAACTAAAATGAGCGCTAACCTGTTAAGAAGAGCGGTATTACTTGGATCAAGCTAATAAAAGTTATCATTGCAGCAACCATGAAAAGTAGAGACCAGAGACGCTTGTACTCAGTGGGAGCCTACTTATGACAACTTTGACCAGTCTAGCTTTGAGATTTAAATATAAGTTAAGTAGGAGGTTATCAAAGAAGCTGTGCAAATTGAGGAGGAGGTTAAACAACCCGCCATAGAGCATTAATAAATACCAGCCAAAGTTGACTATTAATGCAAAGAATACAATAAAGCTTTCACTTACAAGTCAACTTAAAAGAGACACTTGAGAAATATACACAACAATATGCCAAGGTTATATCTCAAGCATTAAAAGAAAGATGGAAAGTATGTCTGTGAGTTCTGTGAGAAGCCATATTCTCATACTAGAGACCTCAAAGTGCACTTAAAGAAAAAGAACAATTAAAGTTTTGTCTTTATTCATGAACCTACAGGGAATACATTCCTCTAAAAGAGAAGATCAAGAAACCCAGTAGAGTCTCTTAGAGTTGAAGTCTAGAAGTAAGTTAAAATGAAGAAAGCAGTCAAGAACTTTCCAGTCTCTGAGATCAATAAAATCATGGTTAAAATAGAGGCAATGAAGATTCCCATATTAAAAATTATTGACTTAGATTCTTGCCTAGAAAGTTACCTCACTCTTGAAGAAAAAATAGAGAAGAGAGTCATTACAGATTGCTAATTTGCTTACAAGATGTGTCCTTTCGATTACTTCCTTGCTGATGAAAAGTTCCAAATGGAATTTGCTAATGAGTATTATGCTCTTTAAAAGGCAAAGTTAAATGAGTGCAGCATATCATCTAGCTTGATGCTATTTTACTTGGTAAAGATCATGTAGCCTTCAGGCTCTTTACTTGAAATGACTTACAGAGAATTCTAATCTGACAATAGATGTCAGAGATAAATTAGCTAGATAGTATAGCAGATAGTTCAAGGGATTGAAGAGCTTCACAAGCTAAGTTATGTTCATAGAGACTTAAAGCCAGAGAACATCATGATGAACTTTCTGCCTTTTAGAGTTTATATTATTGACTTCAACAGAGTTCAAAGAGTGCAAGCCTCTGGATAAGGAAATGTATACAGTACTCCTGGATATTTTCCAGAGAATGAGGATTGGAGAGATGGAGTCACTTAATGGGATATCTGGGCTCTAGCAGTAATAATAATAGAGAGCGACATGCCAAGAAACGATTACTTTAGCTGCAGGGGTGAGAGAGATTCTAAGCAGAGAATCAAACAATATCTCGATAAAAAAAAAATAAATGGAGGTCTCAGAGAACTTGCATACTCAACTACTATCAAGCCAAGCTAAGAGAATTAATAAACAATAGAAAAAATCAAACATCAACTTAGAAAGATAAAATTCAGAGAACTGCCACATGACTCTAAGCTTATGTTTGTATGAAATATTTTAAAAAGTCGCTTGTTATATTCACTTAAATTACAAATATTTAAACATTAATCCCCTACATAAACCCTATTAGAACCCTAATAAAGTATGCACTAATAGTCTACTTTTATCAATCAAACTACTGAAAGGGTTTTGGGGTTTTGAATGCAGAGAATGACTTTTTTCATTCTGTAAATTTCGTTAGCCTTTAGGTAAATTTCTTCAGTTTCTAATTCTTCCTTGAGCAAGTCGAGAGCGTTGATGTTATCCATTTCTATTTTATAAACTAGTTAATACGATTTCTTATTTTACTTGAAATCTTTGGAAAGGAGCTTCTAAATGAAATCTCAATCGACTCACCTCTCTATTTAATTCAAATTGATAATTATGATTAGAATATTTTATTTCTTTAATATGATATTCATATAAGGATAGATAAGGAAAACCAAATTATAAATACTAATTTTAAAATAGAAATGATTTTGCCATTCGATAACTAATATATGGTTTACAATTTAAAATGGACATTATTGCATATTAAATATATAAATTGAAATATTTAATTTTATAAGATTTAAATTTCCGAGAAAATCTATAAATTATATTTAAATAATATTCCTTATAAATATTATTATATATATAAAATTTCGTTCAAATATTTTATAAATCATCAAAATTAATTGTAATTTCTAAAACAATGAACTATTAAACTAATTCAGCTAATATTATTATTCTCAGGTTTATTTTTGATATTTATGCAAACTTAATTAAAAGATTTCAAGCAGGTTAACCCAATTGCATAAGTCCCAGCAATCAAAGAAATTGATCTTAAAACTAACGAAGAATGGAGTCTTGGGGAAAGCCATGCTATTCTTAGATATTTAGTTGCAACTAGAAATTTACCAGAACATTGGTATCCAAAGGACCCAAGACAAAGAGCTAAAGTTGACTAATACCTTGATTGGCATCACACTTTCCTTAGACAAGGTTCTTCCATCTATACTTTTATGAAGTTATTCATGCCCAAGCATATAAACAATAAGATTCGTAAGGAACAACTTAAGTTCCAATACTCATATCTTACTAGATCTTTGAACTTGATGGAGAGATGGCTCACTGAAAACATCTTTTTAACTGGCCATTAAATGACAATTGCTGATATATCAGCAGCTTGTGAACTTAGATAAACTTAATTTATTCTTGATCTCTCTAAGTGGCCAAAAGTTCAAGAATCGTTGATTAAGATTGTTGTTGAAAACCCAGTTGTCAATGATGTTCATTAGCCATTCTTCAAATTTGCCTCAGAAATTATATCATAGCCAAAACTATGACGTCAATTTCAGTAATTTTAATTTATTTTATCCCAAATCTTTAATTGTTGACTCCAGCCATATATGCTGAAATTCATTTATAAAACTTGAAGTACTAATAATCATATTATAAATTAATCAAACAAAAGCTTAACAATTTCTAAATTTAGATTATTTAAGAGTCTTCTCTGCAGGAAATACGATACTTATCAGAATATTCTGAGTGACTTTCTACTTCTCAATAATCTTCTCAATCCTTCTTTGGGAAAACTTTGTGAATTTTTTGCAGATATGCTAAATTTCTCTGACTGTTCTGATGCATCTGGAGATGTCTGTATCCAAGAAGAGCAAGATTTTTACCAAATCATTGCATTTCCTGATCTCAAAAACGAATAATATCTAGATTAATATCCTCGTTATAAAGACTCGCAAATATAGAATTAAAAATTAGGGAATTTAATAAAATTTTATTTTTAAGTTTGAAAGAAACTATCACATTTCTAAGATTTTACATAATATAAGTTTATCTAAAAAATAAAATGAAAACTTGATCATTTTATTTAAAATATTTTTATTAACAACTCCAAATGAAATTCTGGCACATTTACTTTTTAATAAAAGCATTCATTATATTTAATAAGAATAAATTAAGTTATTACAACAACATAAATGAAATTGTATAAAATCATAGTATGTAATTAAATAAAATAATTGATATTTAATATTTGTTATTAAAATTTTATTTACCCATTAGAAAAAATTGGTAATTGAAAATAAAAATTTTAGATTTTGATTCTCCTGACTCACTAAGATCTTCTCTCTGAAGATAATCAAAGCCAAGTTAAACTACTCCTCCGACAATTACTCGCTCTAGTTGATCAAAGTGAATTCAATGAAGGCTCTGATAGTTTGATTCTGGGAAGCTCAAAAAATTGTAGATGGTTTTGAACATATCAAATTCATTTTTATACTTTCTGTAGTTCAATTATGAATTCCTTAAAGAAGTTCTTTGATACCTTGCTTAAAGCATCTTTTGGAGGTTGTTTCTCACTCATTGTTGAAAATTAAATCACTATATTAAATAATAAAAGATAACAAGAATTCTTGCAAAGCAAAAACTCAATGTTAAAGAGTTATCTTATCTTTCACAACTTGTTCACATGTAAAGCTAGATTAATCACAGACTGGTTGAGTTGAACATAAGTTAATTTCTCAAATCCAAGCAATGATAAATCAGTAGTTTTAATTTTGCTTTGAAATATAAAAAACTCACCAATCACTTTCTTTCCATTCTTCATGAACAACATGCTTCTCAAAAGTCTATCATCACTCACACTTATTGAACAATAACTTTCAAAGTTAAATATCTCCCTTGAGCATAATTTAAAAGTAATGATTAATATATTTATTTAATTACGTAATTTTAATTGATTTCTAGTTATTATATTATAAAAAAGTAATAGTTAACTCTTTACCTGACCAGAATCTTGATTTAGTTGTAGAAAACATAGGATACTAGTGCAGTAAATATTCTAACATTTTACAAGAAGGTTTAGACCTTGAGTTCAATAGGCTGACTATTTTCACACGAATCTATGATATTCAAATGTATTTCTTCATCGTTGAAAAGTATTTCATAATTAGTGTCAAGAGAACATTCTACAAGTTGATTAATCTCTTCGAGGCTTTAGACCAAAGTATTTTTACTTAAAAAAAGATTCTCTTAAGCAACACAAGAATAGATCTAAGAGATTTAACGAGAAATCTCTATCTATTAGATGTTTGAGGGAAATCATGATTTAAACTCACAAAGCCCAAAGACTTTCCATCTATTAATTCAGTCAGAATTACACATAACATAGGATGTATGAAGTTTCTCTCCTCTTAAGAAATACTGTTGCCTGTTCCACTAATCGGAGATGATGTATCAATGATCTCAGACTTCTGAAGCTTAGTCAACGATTGCCACTTTACAAGGAAATTTCTTAGTTTCATGAGTTGTACAGAGATAGATTTCTAGTCAAAGATTGAGTCTTGAGGAACAATCTTGGTAATATTTTGAGCTAAATACAAACTACTTGTCATTAAAAAACTTAATATTAATCAATCACCAATTAAAGTATTAAATATGATGTATGTCTTCATACTAAATGATTTATTATAGCTAAAAAACAATTATAAATAATAATTTAAAGATGACAGAGAGATATAAGTTCTTCAACTTAGGCTATGATAAACTTGTCTATGATGAGAAATTAAGAGATTTGTTTTCCTTTAGGACCCTCCAGTTTTCGTTGAAAGAGCTTTTATAGCTTCAATGTTGAAGGATGTAAGTAAATTAAAAAACACTACATACTTAAATTTAAAGCAGATTTCTGAATATATGCCTTTAGCAAAGATCAGATCTATTTGGACAAGAGTAAAGAGAATTTGAGATGATGTTAAAGTATGGTTAACAACTTCTCAGACAAATGAACTACCAAACTAAAATTGAAATGAGAAGACTCTGGAGGACTATGGGCGGCATGTCATTCCAGTACTTCGAAGTAATTTAGCAATTTAAAAAATAATCTAATAATTAGTTTTAGCAATTAAATTTAATGCCCAAAACTCTGATACGAAGTACTTTAATTAAAGTGAAAATTAACTCTACTAAATTGGATTAAATTTTATAATATTTATTCACCCATTATTGGGTGATTACATGAACTATTAAGCAATTGAGAAGCCATGAAGCTTGAGACTTTGAACCTGGGACGACTCTACTAAAATCGTAGACTTCTTGACTCATCATCTGATGAAATCACAAAAATATGGTAAGAATTAAAAGTATTCTAAACTAAAATATAGGTCATGATATTCCCTTCAAAACACCAGTATTCTTGGACAAGGAACAGGCAAAGTAAGAGAGGATGAACTTGTCCAAAACTTATTATATGAATGAGAAAGAAGCCTGCAACTGATTGAAAATGAAGCATTTCAATACTCATGCAATATTTCTTTGAGATGTTATGTCTCTTTATTTAAATTAACTTAATAAATTAAATTAAATACTCTACATAATAGTTCTTAACATACTCAAATACTTAATTTTCCTCTTAATCAATTAACTAGTAGTGCTCCTGGCTTTATTGAACTAGTCTCATGAATTTTATATCCAAATATCTAAGGTTTAAACCTCTTTGGTTATTTATTGTTAATTATAATCTTTGGGTAAGTAATTGTAATTATTCCAGAAGAATAAGGCCAAAAAAAGGCTCTATCAATTTTTTAATGTTTCTAGTAATCAGGTTGAAAAAGCCCTTTGCATCTCGGACAAAATGATCTTGTCCAACATTTGTCAATTTAATTTGATTCTTCCAAGGAATGACTGGTTGTTTTTCGCACAATACTCAGAGCAGTAACCAAAGTCACCCTTAAGCATTTTAGATTTCTAAAAAAATAAATTTTATTAAGAGTCTTAAGATAATATGTAATCCTATTGGTGTTTCTTTATATCTTTGTGTTGTATAAGAGCATATAATTTTGGTGCTTTCTCTTTAACTTTAAATTTAAAATCTAGATCTTTATTTTTTAATTCATCAAATGAATCTTCATTCTTTTCCATTTCAAGAATCATGAATAAATCATCATCATAGTGCTCTACTTAGTTCTTCAAGTCATGCAAGTTAAGTTTGTCCATTATAAATTGTCAGTCAACCTTGCAAATAAATTCATTGCTTCTCCTGCTGCAAAACCATTCAATCCACGTCTCTTCTGAGTCTGGCTCTATACCTCTTTCATAGATTAATACAAAATATTCATAGTTTAAAGTTAAGCTTACCTGAATCTTCATGAAATGATGAAGAACTGTTCTCTGAAACAGTCAAGAAATGATCTGAACTTAAGTCATCTACTGAATCTTCAACTTAATCATCACTTATAATTTTCGCAGTTTTTCTTTCAAACTTACTACTTGTAATTACTATTCAAATTGCTTAGGTTTATGAAAAGTATGAGAACTGTTTTATCCTTGAGCCTACTTCGTTAAAAAATTAGTCTGTAAATTTACTGAGTTGTTGATATTACTTGATGAATTAATTAATTGATTTGAGGGTTATTATTTGAAGGTTAACTTATGAATGACATCTTTTTAATTTGTATTTTCAGGCTAGTTAATGAGTTTTAGAGGCTTTAATCTACTAATTATTTATTTATGAATGAACTTTATTGATAAACTATTATGAAGGCATTAGCTTTTACTATTGTCTTTCATTATATTTATTCTTTGATTTCTTAAGCTTTCCTAGCTCTCTGGCTATTTCGTCCGAGTCTTCTGAGTTATTATCTATTAACTACTTTTTAAGTCTTTTTTCCATTTCAAATTAATAATTTTATATAAATTGTCAGAAATTTTTGATTGTATTTAGTTTTACTATAAATAAAATAAAGAAAGAATATGAAATTAAAATGTCTGAAGATAGATAAATAAATCTCCAATTACCTGGAGTTCGTAAAAATTCAGATAACGAACGAGGCTTATCACAAAACAGCACTTCAAATCATTAGAAGCAATTGAATACCGATTATGAGTTTAACTAACAAAAAATGGCTAAATTGCAGAGTCGCTTTGATTTGAAGAAAGACCTGTTTCATAGTAAACCAATTAGTCCAAGCAATGAAAATTAGATCTTTAGCAATCGTAACTCTCAATAGTCTCTTATTAAATTATCCAGGTAGGTAATTATAGATTGCTTTTAAATAGACCTAAATAGAGTAGTACTGCTGCACTTAGCTTGCACCAAGGAGGATTATCAAAAACAATATCTCCAAATACATTGAGAAACAGTAATTATCAGTGTTCCTTCCCAAAAAGTGATAGTTTTAATAAGGTATTAAACATTTAAAAATAATAATCAGTAACCTAACTTTTGATTTGAGTAGATAAGAATCGACAACAACGCTAAGATGCTTTCTTTACTATCCACTTTGGACCCATCTAAAACACACGGATTTGGGTTTGGTTCAAATAGGGACTCTAAATAATTTCAGGAAGAGACTCTCCACCTCCCAACTCTTATAAAATAAGAAGCTAATTTGAAAAACTGAGGCCGAATTAGGGTAGAAGTTTCGTTATGCCATACTCTCTCTACTACAAAGTGTATATGACTTCAAATAAGTATGTAACGTCAATGATTAAAGCACTAGGACCAGGAACTTATGAATAAAAAGGTTTAGTTGGTATTAATGCTAGAAATTTTACTTTGAAAAGCAGAGTAAAGCCAGCTGATAGTGCAATTAGAGACAACTCTTCTCCAAATACTTATCATTTAAACTTTAATTTATCTGAAGCTCATAAGTTTTCAGCTATAAAATTTGGGGGCAACAGATGCAATGTTACAGGATGCAAGTTTAATGACAATATAAAAATTATGTTTTATTGAAATAAAAGAAACTCCAGTTCCTAGAACTTATAAAATTCCATCTGCATTTGATAAATTCAAGCGTCTGCCAGCTAAGCAATGCTAATTCCTTAAAGAAAATGAAGGGCTTACTCCTAAAATGGGACATCACAGAAGCAAAAGCAATGCTGTAGGAACTGATTTGGACATGCTGGATCACAATGATGAATTCTGATATTTAATAATTCATGCAGTTTTAGCATATATAAATATTAAATATTCGATAAATAATGCTCAGAATTTGTAAATTTTCCTTTTTATATAATCATTACAACTTATGTTTTAATTATAGAAGTTCAGAGTTTACAAAACTCCAAACTCCTCTTACTTAGTAGTTTCAAAAAGTTGATTATTTGTATTTGTGAGTTTTATCATAATCCCCATTGAATAAATTTTTGTCCATTTTATTTGAGGTTTTCTCGATATCACTCTAATAATTGATACTGCAATTATTGGCACCTTTCGTTTCTATTTCTTCTTTTGAAGAATCTAATCTCAAGAAATTGGCTTCTTCCTGAATTATCTCATCTTGATAAGTGAATATGTAGCTATAAAGAGTAGAAACAACATTATGAACAAGGAGCAAAGTGATTCCTAGTAAATCTTAGTGAGTAATTTGTGTCTTAAATTAGGAACTATTTCAAATGCTCACTATTACTCAATTAAAATTAATGAGGGTATTTTTTATTCAATTTGTAATGTAAATTAGGCAAGATTCTTATAAGATTCAAAATATATAAACTATCTTTAAAAATGAAAAGCAATAAATCTGAAACTTAAACCCTTACTTAACTACTAAAAAAATATATATATTTATTTACAAAAGATTATATATTAAAATATACTACTTTTATTGAATATTTTGATGTTATTAACAAACTAACAATAAAACTACTGAAATCAAGGTCGCATAGGATCTAATTTTTCTTTCTTAACTCAAATGCACTCTCGATTATTAATCAAATCATGAAGCTTTGGCAATAAATATAGCTAGAAGTGCCATTAAAATTGCATCTTTTTCAGGGTTAACGGGCTACAAACCAAGTTAAAAGAGTGAAAACATAAGCAAGCTGAAAGTTATCAGAATTGCACCAGCAATTCAAGATTTATACTCTTTAGTATTGATTACTGGAATGAATTGGAATTAGTGTTCTATAAGCTCCGTAAAATATAGCAGATATCAAAGACTATTGTCGGAATACATTTGAAATTGGGAAATTATATTTAAATAAAATAAATATTAAATCAAATTATTGGCAGTTAAAGTTGGCCAATTTAAACGATCTTGGGCTTATTCGATAGAGAATTCAAAATTAGCTGGACTTTACTATTGGCGGTACTATTTTATCGCATCGACTGTAGCGAGATAACTCCACTTTAATTAAACACCTCTAAATTCATTAAATTGTACCCTCACATTAAACTGAAGTTATCTCGCTACAGTGATGCGATAAAATAGTACCGCCAATAGTAAAGTCCAGCTAATTTTGAATTCTCTATCGAATGAGCCCAAGATCGTTTAAATTGGCCAACTTTAACTGCCAATATTTTGATTTAAAATTAATTTAATTAAATATAATTTCCCAATTTCAAATGTATTCCTACAATAATAGACATTCCAAGATGTTATAACCATTCGTTTTCTAGTTGCTATTCGGTATCATTTTTCTCTTCGTATAATTAAGATTAAGGAATTAATCTTTAATTCAATTATATATATCTCTCACCTAAACTTTACAGTTTTTATGGCATAATCAGATCCGGAGTTAGGATTAAAATTTATAATAAAACTTTACTGCTTATGATTATAAGAGGAAGACAGGTCTAACCAAAGATATCAGAATGAAAGCGTATTCAGTTATGAAAATAATTCCTTTTTTTGCTATACCCCTCATGATTGTTTAAAATAGATAAAAACTAAAAAACAGGCTAATTGTATAAGAAAGCGAAATAATGAAAATGCTCATCTCAAAGAGAAAATAACTCATTGCTAAAAATGTTGAAGTCATAAAATGCATGTTAAAATCATTATCCAAAAATATGTTTTCATAGTTTTTATCTTCAAATTTGTAGGAGAGTATCTCTAGATTCTTTAGAGAGATTACTATTCCAATAAAAAGAGCAACTTATGCAAAATTTAAATTGGATTTCATACTTTATCTCCCTTATGAGACAATGAGTTGTTGCCAAAGTAAAAGAACCAATAATAACTTGGATTATATCATGGAGTGTTAAACCCCAAAACCCCATCATCATCTCATTTACAAAGTAAAAGAAGTTATAAAGTAAGTAAATACAATAACAATCAATACTTCCTACCATTCATGAATTCTCAATCGTCAATCTGATCTTCAACTGGAATAAGCTGCTTAATGTTGATATCATGTAAGTACTTTTTATTCCCAATTATAATAAATTTTATTTTGGGGTCATGTTTGTTGTACTTCATTATTGTGTCTTGAATGTTAATGCTAGGATTTTAAATATTCAAGCTATTGGTTTGGTTTGATTGTTATTAAGGAATTATCTTTGATTGTGATTGTTACTATAATTACATATTAATTTATTCACTTTTATACTTAAGCGAATTTCTTTCCATGTTTGTCACTCTTGTACTTATTGTTGCAATATTCTCATTAATTATATTCATATTTTTAGTAATATTGCCTTTGCATTCTTCAATGGTCTCATTGAAAGTGTCTGCAACACATCTCAGTTTCTTTTCAACATCTCTTACTAGACTTTCTAGTCCACTAATTTATTCATTACTTTAATTTGATACAGACTACAACTACTCTTCTGTTTTTTTTAAATCTGAGGTTGAATCCTAAAATACTTTTTGCATCTCCATGATCTTGTCATTGATCTTTTTCACGTTTCAAGCCAACGATTCTTGTGTTGCAACACCGAGAGTTGGGGCTACCTTTTTAATATCTTCAACCAATATTTAGAATGTCTGTTGAATCTCCTCTCTCTCATCAGCGACCAATTTTGAAATTTACTCGAAGTCTACTGCATTGAGTTAGGATTCCAACTTGGTCAATTTGCTGAAAGCCTCCTGAATTTGTTCTGTCAATTTTAATAGTTGTGGATTTTGAAGAAAATCCGGCACTTATTATAGTAGACGCTCATTTATTTCTTCTCGAGCTTTCGATGTAAGCTGTCCAAATTTTTTCTCGATCAAATCTTCAATTTGATTAAGTTCAGGAAAGGTTGTGTCACTCTGTATGTTTGATAATTCTGATTCTGTATGCTTTAAATCGGACTACAGGGACTACAATTCCAATCCAATAGCATTACTTTAGTTTCCATTATTTGAATGTGTTAACGAACTTTAGCTTCTATTTGAAGTATCATCATTATTTTGACCCCCCTTAAGTGGGGTTGCCTTTGCAATTTTTTTGGTATTATTGATCTTCTTTTTATTTGCTGGTGTAGATGCCTTGCTATCAGCCTTTCGTGAATTGAGGGTAGCAACTAGCCAGTTTTTATGTATATTTATTGTCTCTGGCCCAAACTTTTTCTTTAGCTATATTTTAATGTCCTTGTAAGTTTGCCTTCCCAGCATGCCTTGCTTCTTCAAATGCTCCAGTATCTTCTACTTTGACTCTTATTATTTCAGTTCCTGCAGTTACTCATCATTGAAAAAGTCAGCAGTGTAACCTGAGTTCTCATCACATTAAACCTCAAACAGAGGAGATCCAAGTTTTTATTTTTATTTAGCCTTCGAAGTTTTACCCATTTTTTGAATTGTAATACCTAGATACATGGCTTGCTTAAATAGTATTTGAAGCTGCTATATTTAGTTTCATCTAGAGCAAAAAATTATTCTCTAATCATTAATTTTAGAAACCTAATTTAAGAGACTTTTATTGTTACTAATCTAAGACTGCTATATTAAGTTTATCATTTATTTTGTTAGTTTATTTCTATAGTTCAAAAAGTACAAAATTCTTACAAACTCTAACACTCTATTCAAAACTCTAACAATTTTTTTTATATGACAAAAACAAAAATACAGCATGTAATAAAAATTAAATTAAATAGCTTAACTATAAACCCTATTAAGCTGTAGCAGAACTGGTTGTATTAATAGTTAAAGGGATTCTCATTCTACTTTCGATAAGATGCTAAGTATATTTACAAATGAATTTCAAAAACCCCTCATTGAAAATACAAAAATCTCAAATAGCACATTTTATTCCTTTTTTTTAATAAGCTTACAAAACTTGAATTACCCCAAGTTTTTTTACTCTTTATTATTTTGAAGTTTTTAAGAAAATCCTTCAGGGGCATTTTTTCACCATCCCGTGGTGAAATTTTGCCTTTTTTTGAAGTTAAAAATTAAATAAGCTATTAGGCTTTATTTTAGGTATAAATAATTTAAGCAATTAGTTTATTAAAGATTTTGTGTAAAATTAAAAATTTTAGTTATTAAATAAATTAATTCTAACTGGATTTAAATCACTTTAGTCCCCAAAAGCAATAACATTCAAATCATGAAGTTATTATTCTATTGAATAGGTTGCTAGTTTAAAAGGTTGCCCTCTTGATCAATTACTCCACCATCGTGGAGTTGCATGACGAGCTGTTTATAGTTGACTAGTTCCTCAATTTAACCCCTTAAATCATTCATTTCATCTCTGGCCCGTTGGTTTTGTTCCATAAATTTGTGTTTTGATTTTGAGCCAATGTTCATACCGGATTTCTATTCTTCCCTGTCAACTTGTCTAGATTTTCTTTTTGTGCTCTATTTCAATAAGAATGCTGATCTTCCCTTATTAACTAAAGCTGAGTTAGATTTTATATTATACTTACCACTGTAACTTATGGAATTGTTTAGGGCATCTAAGAATTAGGGCTTCAAGTGTACAATGTTATTTTGTGAATTATCAAGCCTGACTCTTCTTTATTCCTTAGCACTCTATATCAACTAGTTAATTCCTTCAGTGTCAAGAGTCAGTAGAATATCAGTGATCAATTTTTTATCTAAATGGAGCCAATCCATTTAATCTGGCAAATACTTCAATATTGAAGGCTTGTCTTCAGCATACGATAAAAAATAGTCTGCAGTAAGTCCCTCAATCTGAGGAATAGCAGATAGTATCACATCGCTTCGTTTCAAAAACTATAGCAAAGTCTAAAAAATTATAGTACCTCTTTCTACCCTGTAAGAATGCTCCTGAAAAAGTATATATTAGAGCAAATTATGTTGGGTAGGTAGGCCCCACATTCCTAAGTAAGAAAGTCGTATAGCTCTTTTTTCGAACCTATTTTGACCTAACCTCACTCACATGGACTCCTTTTAAATTGTTGTTCATTTTGCGCTATATAGTAAAGCCACTTACAAAAATTATAATATTAATAGAAGAGTGGTTAAATTAAATAATTTGTGATAGTTTGTTAGACTTTTAATTTAACTTATAATTTTATTTACTTTAACTACACAATTATTATTTTATATAGTAATAACTATAAAATAAACTTAATAGAAATCGAAATAAATTATGGAGAAGCGGAATCCAGAAAATTTTAAATAATCAGACATCAGAGACTTTTTGCATCAAGGTAATTGGCGGAGGCCATCAACTGATGAGGACGATGAACTCTCAGAAAGAATCTTGCTGATAATGATAATTCATAATAAGAGTTAGTATACTGCAAAACAACTTGTTTGATGGCTCCTGGTAACAATGAGATAAATGACTAAAAACTTATTTCTCTAACAAAGTCTCACATCCTATGCTTAGAAACAAAAGTTTTACTAAGTATCGAAAACAAAATTTTTAGCACCTAAATAATCGATCCTCGTAAACTTTTAAGTACAATAGTTGAGGACAATAAACTATAGAGTACTATAAGTGAGGATTAGATTAGTGACTCCTTATAAAAAATAGATATTATTAGCTAAAGTAGAATCCTTAATAACAAAAATTAAAAGTCTCAGAAAAAAGAAAAAGTTACAAAGTTGAGTCCCCTTATTAACATTGATTGAGAAATTTAATCATAAGAGAATGAGCATATAGTAAGAAAATTAAACTATTTTTTTTAACCCCTAAATTAATATATAGTGTTGTAAACGTTCCAATATTGAATGCTAATCCACACAATGTTGGTCATGTGATTGTAAGCTTATCAGAAATCTGTATCATAAACATGGTTGCACAAAAAAACATTTAATGAAGAGATTCAAAATGAATATATCCAAAGTCAACTTAGCAATTAGAAGTTCATAAGTCAAAACAATTTAAAAGTAAAAAAAAACTCAACACGAGAAAAAATACCAAATTAAACTAATAGATAATGCTATTCGTTCTATGTAACAAAACTCAAAATAAATAATGTCAGCCAAATAAATTCATGACTACTTGATCCTCAAATTAAATCTTAAGGTACCATTAGTAAGGATTAGAAATATTATTAGAAACAATATTGGACTTACTTACAAGAAGGTATATCATATTAACAAAAGATCAAACAGTTTAGAATGTTTGAAACAAAGATAAATTGCAGCAAACTATTATGTAAACTTCATAAACTAAAACAAGTTAATTATAAATATTGATGAGAGTAGTATATAAAGCTAGAGCTATTTGAGAAAAGCTTGGAGTATGAAGGGAACCAGAAACTATAACGACTAATTAATAAGATATTACGGAATAAACATGATTGCAGCTGGGTTTAGTGATGGTAGGATTCTTTATACCCTGAGCATTGGGAAAAATAATACAACAACGTTTCTTTATTTTTTACTATAAATCATAGAATACTTAGACTAAACCTCCGAAGAATGGAGGATGAATACTGTTTTTTTACTATATAATGCTACCTACCACAAAAGTGTTTTGACATTACAAAAGTTAAGATTATACTAGGTAACTTATTATATCTGGGCCCTTATTAATTCACTATGGCCCCTATTGAGAAACTTTTTGCAGTTATAAAAAAAGATTAGAATCCCATCACCTAATCTCCGGACAAGGAAGTATTTATGAAAGCTTTATAAAAAAATATCTAAAATAGGGACTTTTCTTGGATGAAAATTTGTTATTACAGTTGTTTAAAATATGCCAAAGAGGCAATCTTACTAAAAAAAATATGAAGCACGTTCAAATAAAAATAAAAGGTTAATTCAAACTATGGAATAAAATAAAATAAAAAAATTAAAATTTTTGAGACCTATAGAGTGAGAAGTCTTATTGAAGCTACTATGTTCAATTAAAAATAGTAATTACTATTTATAAAGTTAAAGAAATAAATTTACTTTGATTATGTTTTAATAAATTCCTAACTAAAATGTTTTTTAAAATTTAAAATCTGTTAATTTAACTAATTTTCAATATAATTTAATAATTTTCATTTCTTCATCACCCTTAATCTAATTGCCAACATGAACTGTGTAGTCTTTATTAGGGTCTGACCTGGTGAATATTTCCAATCTATACTGCCCTGGAAAATTTAATCAATCATATCCCAGAATTTTTATGGCTTCTTTGAATGTTCAGTTCTTTCTGCCCAAATCTCATCAGGAATCTAATTTAACTTTGCCTAATCGAATTTGCCTTTGACACCAATGAGGCAATACTCAATTGAGTATTCTGGTTTAGAGCTATTTATTAAATTTTGTTTATGAGTTAGTTTAATCCATGCCAGAGTCTTTATTATTTAATAGCCATTCTATCTTAAATGACTTTCTCCTATATGCTAAGTGTTGTAGAATGTCCAATAGAATATTATTCCATGCTGTTGAATTAAAGTTAAAGGTATTTATTTGAGTCTATGGTTTAGTAGATAAGAGTAAGGCATTGATTTCTGACCTTTCCATGGTTGTCTTCAACAACTATAGAAAATAGAGCTCCTGTTAATTTCAACATAGTTTTGTGTAAATTTTGCCAAAAGTCATCGTTCCTAAGATCAACGCATAGCTTGATTGGTCTTCCTTGGGCCATGTTTTCTTTATAATAGTCCTACCATTTTTTGCAAATGTACCCACCTTTAACCTCATAGATGTACTCAGGAATTTTAATCTCTTTTACATTGGGATCTTTGTCATACTTTTAAATCTTCATGGATTAGTAACTGCATTGCTCAAGCTGCTTTTATTCGATTAAAAACTAGGTTTGAGGAATTTTTGTCTTGTCAACATGAGAACATTTACGCATGTGCCTTTCGCTATGATCCTTTTTTGTGTGTGTTTTCTGGCATCCTATACATTCAAGCTTCTGTAAGAGTTATGAAAGTTATTGCATTAGTTCTTGTCACTCCAGTGATTCGCTCTTGTATGGAAGTTTTTGAAAGATTTATGGCAGTAATTGCAGTGATAGCCCTCAGGTTAAGCTCTTCCTTCATTAGCTAGCTTGTTCAGTTCCTCAAATAATTCCTGGAATTCTTTACTGTTTTCTTAAATCATTGAATGGTTTTTGATTAAATTATTATTGTTAAATGTGTAGAACACTTTAAGTAAACCAAAATTTCTGAATATTTAAAGCTTGAATATTTGTTTTTGTGAAAAAACTAAACGCAGATAAGTACTCATCGTTTGTAAAGTATTTGTCACATGAAAGTTATGAGGGCATTTTTTCACCATTCTATGGTGAAATTTTGCCCTTAAATGAAAAATACAATTTTCCTCAAAATTAATCTCTCAACCCTGAATCACTATCATCATGATGAAGTTTACTTATCTGCGATTTTGCATTACGAAAGTTTATTTGCTTTTTTAGATACCTTTTTAAATAAGCCAGACTAGCTTTCTCCACTTTCTCGATCCTTTTCGGGTATTAAATCCAATAACTCATCATTATTGGAAGTGGATATTATTTACAGATTTGTTTACATTCATATACTCCTCATGCTTTTGTTTTTTCTTCCTTAATTATTGGATGGCATCTCCAATCAAAGAGAAATGTATTGAATCATATTTTTAGCCTGGAGATCATGTGCAATCTTCATCATCATTTTCAACATCTATTTATAAGTCTTTTCTGATTGATGATGTCTCCGAATTTCTGGTTTAATTGTTCTCTTTTTTGCTAGAATTCTTCCTCATAACTAATTTACTTTTTAAATGGTAGAATTATAAAGGGAATAAAATTGAAATCTTTTAAATTTTAAATTAAAAATTTTTAGATAACATTCTCTCAGTTTAAAATAAAACTACATTAATAAGGAAAATTAAATCATAAACATTTGATGATGCTATTTAGCAAAGTGAATGTTACAATTAGTGCAGACCCTAGAAAATCAGTCCAGTAAATTCTTACATTAAACATATAAAAATCAACAACAAAGCAATAACCAACTACAAGTAGTTTATTACAGCTGCTCTTCCAACAGGTTTATTAAAATTATAACTGAACTAAAAGTGAGAGAATAAAAATAGGTTATGTTCTAAGAGCAAGGCCAAGAAATTCTTGAGCTATCCACCCAGATATCCTTAAGCCCAAAAGCCACGCTCCTCCATTCCAAGTCATGCTTGTTAACTAAGAATCATTCATAATAGCCATTAAGATAAAAGCTAGAGGACATGATACCAATCCGACGTATAGAGCATTAAAACTCATGTGTAACTTGAATGGATCAAACTTCCTCATTGTCACATAAGCTGTACCAGAAGCTACTGTAGCAATAATTGCACACTGCTCTCAACATGAAGAAAGGGTATTCTTTGTCTTATTATTCTCATTGATATTTATCAAATCTACTTCCCATTATTAAATCTGTCTAAATTAATATGATTATTCTAAAATTAGAAGAAAACAAGCTTACAGTATCAAGAGTGCCAAGTCTCTCTTATAATATAATAAAGCTTATCCACGAGGCTACAATTGGCTGAATAAAGAATATGACTGATGATATTGCTATAGGCATGAGAAAAACAGAAGCCATTTAAAATAAAAATGATACATATCCTTTTAATCATCTTTTCAAGAGTAACCTAGCACACCCTCTAGTTAATTCAACCGCGTTTTATTTAGATACTTTAAGATGAAGTTAACTCATTAAGATTCAAATGAGAAATCTGAAGTACACAAATAAGTGTGTATTTTTATCAATTTTTATAATTATTTCCAATGAAGAGAGTAGACATACTGATAGAAGCAAATAGAGTACTCCAACATTCTTACCACATCAACTTTTGTAATTTCTTTATTTAATTTAACATTTTTCTCCTATTTAAAAGGTTTCTAGTTTGATTTCAGTATTGATTATGTCCGATTGGTTATGAAGTTTTAATAGTTTCATTAAAATTTATTTTTTTTATTTTTAATAAATACCTATAATTTTACTCTATTTAGGTTAGTGAATTTAATATATGCATTTAACTGGATTTAGAGAGTTAATATAATTCTATAAAAATGAAACAAAATAAATAAGCATTTTTAGCCCTGGCTCTAATTAGCAAATCATTGGCATCAACTGCCTCTGCTCATGAGATTATACCTTAAGAATTGCTCCAATAGTAGAGCAAACTAATTAGCAAGGGAAAGTTGGAGGAATTCTGCCATAACTTGGCCACGGTTGGCACTCTTGGTTCTTTGATCTAATCTCGTTGAATGTTTGCCTATTAACTTGTTTCTTTATTTGGCCAGTTGGATTTGTTTGCAATTTGATTGGAAAATTACAAATATACTAATGCATCTACAACAGTATTGTTTCTGGAGCATTCAGCCTTTCTCTATACTATGCTCCACCTTAATGAAATGAAGTCAGAGAAAATTGACCATAATTATTTAAGGGTTCGACATTAATAACAGTTATGAATAGGATAATGTTAATTGTAATGAATATGCAAACATATTTGATCTATTTTTAAGTAATTAAATTGTATATAAATCTTTATCATCCCTTGTCAAAGCCTGAAAGTCTGATGTATGTTGAATTAACAAACTTGTAAAGAACAACTGTGAATAATTCCTGGTTGTTAGGGAAAATAGAAGAAAGATTGAAAAGTTGGCAGAATACAGCTGTGATAATATACTGGAATAGTAATTATAATAATAATAATAATATGATCACATTGAGGTCTCTGGGGACCCCCGATCTTGTATATGTTTAATATATGTAAGGGTCAAGCCATTTTAATTAGTTAATTTTCTGTGAAATTAGTTAATTTTGGACCTTAACATAATTCACTGAACTTGTCTCATCTTCTCTGACAATCTCTCGTGCCATCTAATTTTCTTTCTTTGTTCTTTCCTTTGTCTTTTCTTAACAAGTTTGGTTTGTGGCTCTGAGTTTTCTGATTGCTAACCGATGAAATTATTTTCAAAATCATTCTTTTATAGAACGTCGGTGAGAAGTACTCTCTCTTGCAAACTTCTTAGTTCTAGCTCTCCTTGGTATAGGGCGCTAAGTTGGTTTATCAACCGAATCTCTGATACGTTAAAGTTATGAAATTTGTTTTGATCATGAGAATCTATCAATCTCTAAAGGAGTTTAAATCTTATTTCTTATGGGTCGAAATTTTAGAAATTACTGAGTAGTAGTTTAGTTTATACTTCCTTAGGTTTGATATAGATGTCTAAGTTGATAGTTTGTTATCTCCCTACTGGTTAAGGCTTCATTATATTCTTTTTGTCGATCAGAATCTGGCCAGATTCTGATGATTGATTAGCCTATTTAGTACAGTCTTCCCTATTTGGTAGGTTTTTGGGTGATTCTTCACATATCTTGTCTATTTAGTTGGGTGATTCTTCACATATCTTGTTTAGTGAAGAAGTTGGGTTTGTTTATATCTGAGGAGGCTATGTATTAGGTTGAGAGGCTACCTGGTTTTACTATTAGATAGTGGTATGTGTATCTTATTGCTTCTGGGCTTATTGAGGTTCGATTTTTGAGTTGAAGAAGGTGGGTTTCTTTTCTTTGACTTCTTCCATGTCTTCTAGGGATTTCCTCTGAGCTCTGAATTCCCATTAGTTGGGGTTTTGTTGTAGGGGTTTCTGGGTGTTGTGTTTAGAAGTTTGCTTTATGTGTTTGTTTGCTTTCTGTGGTTTTTCAGATCCTGTTTTCTTTCCTCCTATTAGATAGGGGTTAGTGTAGGGTGTGGGTGGTAAAGATCTGCTAAAACTTCTGGCCTTTGTTTTGGATGGAGTTTTGGAGTGAAATATTTGGCATGGGAGGGGCTTGTTAGTTGAGTCCGTTCCCTTGTAGTGTATGCTGATCTAGGTGTCTTTGTTGAAGTTCTTATCTCCTTTGTTTTCTTGTTTGAACTCCATACCAGTCGAAAGCTTGGTGGTATTGGGGTATGGCATGTTGAAGTATCATTGCCTTGTAGTAGTCTTCGAAGTGTACACCTTTTTAGAAGTCAAAATCTGTGCTAGAGTCAGACTCATAGCTTTCTGATGATTCACTATCGGTTTCCCAATAATCTGAGTTTTGTCCAAATTGTGCTTAGCTAAAACTAGCTAAGTCTTAGAGAGAGTTGGCTGCCTTATCTCTTTTCAGAGGGGAGCCTAGATTGAGAGACTTCGGGTTAGTAACTAGGTTCATTTAACTACGTTCCTTTTAGTATCAATCTAATTTAATAATACTGGAATAGTATTCTTAGGATATCTAGACTCCATGTGAATTCATCATTACTGTAGGCTTTGACTTAGTGGGGAAGAGACTTCACTTGACCAACTCTCTTCTTAATTTATTGGCGGATTGAGTTTACATCCAATTCAAAGGCTATAGAATGGGAATCTAAGAGTGCAAATGCAAGCATTAGCAAACATTATTTTATTTATGATTGTTTCATTTTTAATAATTATTTTAATTTATATTAAGGGACAAGATTACATATTTTATTTTAGATTAAAAAAGAATCATAGTTGTTTTTATCCAAATTTTAATTCTATATTTAAATAATTTATTGAATCACATTAACAGGCAGCAACCTATAACTTTGCGAATCTAATACTATTCAAGACAGTTTCTATTTAAATTCATTCATATATTATTGTGTAATTTGATTGTGATTATATGACTAGTGTAGATACATAGAGCTGAGAATAATTTATAGTTTATGTTTTAATAGTTTTAATGCTAAGTTTAGTGTACTTCATGTAAAGAAAATAACTTGCTTTGGGAAACTGTTATGGCATTGATGAAAGCCAACTCCACTGTCATTAAAAAAGATTGTGAAAAGCTGAGTGTAGAGTAAGCATATGTGAAACATTCCCTAGAACAGAACCAATCCAAATTGATTGATTATCCAGTTAGTGCCACCATGAAACATAAAAGTAACTGGTGAAGTTATGTCACTCACTGAAATTGCATAAACTGAGGTCATTAGTTATGGCAAAAAACCATCACACAAATTAATGCTCGATGTTATTGTAATCTTAGTCTCATATTTCTAATATATTTTAACTTTAAATTATAAAGTTCTTTTTAATATTTAGATTATGAGAATTTAATTCGATAAATTACTAAAGAAAATTATCCATTAATTCATTTATGCGAAATTTATGTGATCTGTTTTCATTGAATATTCTTGTGTTTCCTATTCTCCTTAAATGCCTTCGAAGCAAACGCAGCATTAAAGTTAGAATTTTGTAGTATCTGTGTATTATTTCTTTGATTTCAAAAGATTCGCAAGATCCATAGCATCTTATAGGGTTTACTTATCTTATGGAGAAAATACTCTCATCAAAGTTTCCAATCTATATTGAATTTAAGTTTATTGAAATGCAACATACGATTTGTTATTTTGAATTTTTTTAGCAGCTAAATCATAGTATATCCCTGTATATATAAGATAAATTCTCGATTAATAATTGTTTCCGTCCCCAAATATGTTATATCTTGAGTTTACTATATCTTTGGCTGCATTCTCACATTTAAATTTCTCTAAGAAAATTAGCATCTCGACACATCCACCCAACTATCTCCCCTCAAAATCCATTATATAAACTCTTCAGGAAATTTACCTAATATATCCCTCGTTATAAATTATTGGATTTTCTTGCACAGCCTAAGATACTAATTATCTCTTTTATAATGCATTTTTTTATCATCTAGTGCTAAACAAATTGAGTTAAAAAGACAAGAATCATCTGCTTTAATATTTCTCCTATACATAAACATTCCATCCTTAGTTTCAATTATTTTATCGTCCTTTAGCACTTGCTCTTTATTTTGCATTGAACTGCTAGTAGATTAAGAAGATGTAGGTTGTTGTTGATCAGGTTAAATTGATTATACTTTTGAATCATCCACTTCAACAATTAACGATTCCTTATTCTTAATCTCTACTTCTGCCAAAGATATATTTAGGTTTAATAAGTCTATTGATTTTGTAGGAAATCCTTTCTTAATCACTATTGCTTGCTTTTATAATCCTAAATATTAATTCATGAGTTTCATAAAAAATACTTAATTCTTATGACAATAACTCTAAAAAATCATTAATAATGTTCTACAATTTTATATTTGAATATATAATTTATTCCCTTTTGCTGTGCTATGATGTTAAGTGAAGATTGCAATTTCAAAATTGGAGTGATATCATATTTGCTTGGAAGGAAAAAAAATGCCAAAAAAAGAGTTGTTTACCTATCAATAAATAAAATTGACATTAAGCAGAAAGAAAAGTTCGAGACAACCTTGAAAGGAATGACAATGTAAAAAACTGCAGCAATTATGATTGGAATAAATACTAGACTTCCAAATGGCTCACATTCCTTAGTGTACTCTGATCAAATATGAGAGAGATGCTCAAGAAGAAAGACAAGGATTTAGGCGATGTACCCCTTATAACACATGCTGAGGATACATGCTTAGGAGTAGGCTTTCACATGCTATCACATTATTCTGCAGTTCTTAGTAATTCCAACTCATTCTTAGGAAATGTTGGTTTTTCTGCTGATCCATGGAATTTGAAAGAATTCACTGAACATTAGAGATTTAAGATGCAATATATTCACAAAGGAAAGAACAAAGTGAGACTTAATAGATTTGATGAATTCAAATAAGAAGACATAGATTGGCTTCTTAAAATTATATGAATAAACCAGTAGATTCTGAAGTTAATCATATCGTAACTAAGAGATCTAATATTATTGGTGGGAAATAATAAGATGTTGATAAAATACTGAGAGATGGTGATCTAATAAAACCAAAACAAACAGTTCAACTTGGCTTAGTTGATGAATTAATAACTCCTGACGAATATATCCTCAGAGAATTTGGAAAAGATATCTACATCGATGCTGTCTCGCTTAATTGGAAACAATAACAAGGGCTTCAGACCCTAGTAGACTTGGCTGCAGAAGCAGATATAATCTAAACTGATAATTTGGAATAAATGGATCAAATAATATTAAAAGCAGAAAAATGAATTACATCTTTGACAATAGTTTGAGAATCAAGTTTCCTCTTACTTTTTTATTATTTGAAGAAGTGATTTATATTTAAGATTTTCAACTAATAAATTATAATTTTATTTGATAATATCAGCATTATAATATGAAGAAGCCAGGTAAGACACAGGAGTTATCAACAACTATCGAAATTGAATCTTGAGGATAACGTCTAAACGTAATTTTTGATTGTGTAATATATTTTGTATAGGTTGCAAACAGAATATCAAAGACCAAGGATTATTAATACTTAGAGTATTTAAAAGAATAGCTTACGGAGAAAAATACTTATATGCATTATTTCAAGAATGAAGATGTTAAAACGTAAGAGAGGTTCACCAAAAACACAACTAAATTTGTAGGATTTATTGTTAGTGTACATAGAATAGTCTAAATAATTTTAATAATTTTCATATGATTAAGCAAGGGAAGATGAAGATAATGATTATTGCAAGAAATGCAAATACAAGAGCAAATTGTGCAAAGCACAGGCAAACCTGAGAAGTTGCAAAGTAAAAACTTGGAGCAGCTCTTACAACGCAAGTATTTCTAATATCAAATTCCTTTTAATCAGGCATACACAACTATATAGAACTCAGCAATACGGTTGGAGAGAGCCATATGATTCCCTAACATATTGATAATATTATTATTTAATGCTTAATATATTGATATAACAAAAGTTGAATGTGCAAGAGAACTTTCTTTCATCATGGTCATTTTTAATGAGGAGCCTCTCTCAGTTATTTCATTGTATACTCTTAGATAAATGTTTAAATATTATAATTTAAGTAGAAAATTATTTTAAATTACACTCACTTTATTGTCAAATTAATTAATCCATACTCACCCACCTCATATAATTATTGCTAAAGTCATTTTTCAAATTAAGAGGCAGTAAATTTAAATTTGGTTATGATTTGTAATATCTTAAGCTGATCATATTTCTCAGTGCTGTCTGGTTGGGTTGGGAGGTGATTTCTTTGGTTTTCTATTTAATGCTCCTCCTCTATCACCTCCTGCTCCTCCTCCATCACCTCCTGCTCCTCCTTTGCCTTTTTTTTAGCTGCTTGTCCAATAATTTTAGCTCTTAGCTTTGGTGCATCATCAACCAATAAAATTTCTTGTTAAAAACTTTCTGGCAACAAGAAGTATCTGATGTTATTTCCTCTGATTGTTAAGTGATCGAGTGCAATTATTTCTCTGCCTTTCACTGTCAATTTCACTGCCTTCAAATGGGTATTCATTGACACATCAACAACTATAATACAGAATATAACATGAATTTATGAAAAAGTTACCAGCAACTGTTCGCCCATGATGGTTCCGTTTTTCAACTCAATAGTGACTGTCTCGTTTTTGAGTTTCATTAGGAAGCAGACTAACTTCATTATTATTTGCTAGATTAAATATTTATATTATTCCTAAACCTAATTTATATAATATTTTATTAAAAACTCATTATTTAAAAAAAAATGAAGAAGCCTGTAAGATTCTAAGAGGAAACTTAATTAGTTAAATTCTCAAAAATTCAGAACCCGCCAAGAAAATGTAAGCCTTTAAATAAATATGACTTCAGACTTCTGATTCTTTTTATTGTTTTTAGTGAGAGTATCTAGATCAGTCTTTTCAAAGCCTAGGATGTACAAAAATCTTCCTAAATACCAATCTATATAAGAAATATTTATTCGATGGAATAGATGGGAACCCCTTAAAAAGGCGGTCCATTGGATACTAGGATGGGTATCTCAGAGAGAGGAAAGTTTTGTGAAACTTGCAAGAAAGCATTGGCTAATTCCCCCAGATCATTTTGGTTATGTAAAACTTTAACTTCCTGTGTGTTTCAGTTGGTTATTTCAAGCACAGTGTCAATATCTTGCAATGAACATGCTAAGAGTGCAGCAATTTACTACTTGATGATGTAGAGGAAGTGAAACATTTTTGGTAAATGAGAGCTAGAAATAAAATTAATTTTATATTTTGATTTAAATGACTCCTAAGCAAGAATTGCAATATTTAAGACAATTGTGGCTCAAAGCAAGAAAGTTGAAATCTGCCCACATTGTGGTTTTAACAACGGAACTTTCAAAAAAAATGCCAAACTTACTAGAATTATTTATGATAAATGAAAGGGAAGTAAAAGTGCTGATTAGGATGATCTTATCAATGAATTTTCACACGTGATGTCTCTTAATGGAAATATTGAAGCTAGTTTGAAGAGCTCTTATGAAGAACGGGATCCATAGAAGATTTACAATATTTTCTCAAGAATCAAGAATCAGAATATTATATTATTCTATATGGATCTCAAACTTGGCAAGCCTATTGATATGCTGATTACTCATAACCCTATTCCTTCTGTACCTATTAGATCCTCAATATCTGTCCCTGCTAATACAACAAATGAAGAAGATCTTACTGTGAAATTGGCTGAGATTATTCAACTCAATAATTTAATTGATATCAGTATCGATCAAGGTCTAGCTCCTAGTAAGCTTTTTGAGGACTAACTTCTATTGTAATATACAATTGCCTAATACTTCAACAGTGAAACTCCAGGCTTACCTCATAACTAATATTTAATATATGTGATTATGATACTGTAATTTTTATTTATTTTTTAAGGAATCAAAGAATTGATAGTATGATTTATCTTAAAAATGCATGGTTTTTTTTATTTATATGAATCCCTACTTAGCTTATGTATAAGCGTCAATGACTTCCTTTGGTGCTTGAACTAATTCTAAAAGAACTCCACAAGCTTTTTTAGGATGAACGAATTAATACCTAAATTTTTTAAAAAATTTACAAAGTAGTTATTTTGATGTTGAATAATTCATATAAAACCTTTAAACTTTTATTTACAAATTAATACATGAGGAATTAAATTTAGTTTTAATTTTTTGTTTTAAATGAAATTATTTTAGCTTGTAGAATTTTATTATATCATAAAATATAAGATCATTCAACATTAGTAATTTATTTATCACATTCATTATTACTTAAGATTTGAAAAAAAATATCTAATTAATTTTAAATAAATAGCTGAAAAAAAAATAAAAATGTAAGAAAATTGTTTTACTAAAAATTGATTGTTTACAGCATTTCAATATGATCTTTTATGATTAATGACTTAAGACTTTGTTTATATTTGAAAGAATTCTTTTAATTTCAAGCTAAATTGTAATTGTAAGCATATTTGCTATATATTTATTAAGTTAGATTAAGGATATTTATAGCTATAAAATATTAAGATGCAAGAAAAATGTGCTTAAATAAATTTTTTATATTTGATAATTATAAAATCAAAAGAAATAATGAAAATTTTGGCTCTAAAATAACTTTATAATACTTAATTTTAAATCCTAACATAAAAAACCTATAAATATGTCTCAACTAAATCTGTGATTTTGTTCAGGTGAAAATATGAGATTATCTAATGTTACATCAAATCCTGATGCTCTCTTTTTTATATCATCTACTATCTTACAACTGTTCTCTATATATTGAATGAATTAGTTAATGATAGTGATTGATTGAAATATCTTTTTCTTACTTTCAAGGTATTCAACACATTAAGGAAGATCATCCACCCACAAACCAATGTGGTTAAGGGTGGAATATGAACATGGGGTGACTTTTCTAGGTCCATTTGAGTCACAAGATCAATTTCTATTTTACCGAAAATGCTTCTGCCGATCTCCATAACATCTTCATCAACATTCATCTTCTCTGACTTGAATGAATGAACTTTCTTAAGTCCTAAGATATCACCCCAGAACTTGGTGAATTCTTCCTTATTTAAACTGCTTAAAGCCACTTGCTGTACTCCCAAGATGTCGAGGGGTTTCTATAAGTTAAAATAAGCAATTAATTGATAGATTACAGTTGAAAACATTCTCATTGCTTGATAGTTATTAGAAAGACATTATCTTCTGTAAAGGCTAAATAAATAATTCTTTGATAACATTTTTATTAATATTAATTTTAATATGATTTGCTCAAATTAAATAAATTATCATTTTTTCCAATCAAATTATAATTAATATTGATTACAAAATAAAAAAGAAGTCTCATTACGAGAATTGAGTGCATATATCCTGTACTCTGACATTTCTTTGGATTTACAAATTAAAGTGAAAAAAGTTTAAGGTAAAAAGTTTAACTAATAACTAGAGTTTGGAATGAGTGATTATAAATTATGAAATACTTATACTATCCCTATCTTAAAACACAATTTGGAAACAATATTGCAAATGAATAAAAATTTTTTATTGCACTCAAAGCATATATATTAATTATACGTTAGAATTCTCTATAATTATATATGAGTTTTGCTATTTTTTATAACAAAAATAAAGTTTTTATATTTTTGAATCATTTTATCTAAGACATTTATAAACAGTTAATTGAATTCACTAATTTAGTTTCCAAATATATTTATTCCAATAATACATATCTGACAACCTGAAATTTAAAATCCCTCAATCTTAACATATAAAACAATCTTTTATATGTGATGGCGAATATATTATATTAAATGAGAGCAAAATCTTCATTGAAATATTACACTAAATAATCATATCAAATTGATAAAAAACGGTTTATCCAAATAAATTTAATTTTAGAGATAAGTTAATTTAGTTAAATTTAATCAATCGAAATTATTAGACAAATATCTGTCAAAGTACACTTAAAACTAAATTGATTTCAACTAGATTATTAAAATGCCAAGAAATAAGCTAAAAAGCTTGTAGCTAGAGAATGTTATCAAATAAAATGAGAATTAAACAAGCAATTATTAATCTGCTTAAATTAAAAGCAATTATTTGGGTAATATTTAAGAAGTAGCTGAAGAATTGATAAGTAGTCTGCTATCAAATCTTAAGTCATTAACCACTGATTAAAGTAGGAGAAGGAAATCAATGAATGACAAGAATTATTTATAAATTGTGGGTTAAGAAAGCATGGTTCACTTTTATAATAGCCCTTCTTCGACAATGAAGCCTATCCAGTACATCTAAGTAGATACTCAGGAGTCATTAAAATAAGTAATAGATTAATAAAGTAAAGAAAAGGACTTAAAGTCTCAAATTACATCTTAAACTATAGCAAAAGCTGGTTTAAATATTTCAACAACAGCACCAACCATTATTAAGGTTCAAGAACTAATTCATAATAAGTAAACTTAAACTCAACGCAGACTGGCTTAGTTGCAATAACATGAGAATAAATAAGAACTAAAATGATAAGAATACCGTCATTTAGTAGTACTTTCAAATCACAGAAGAACTGAAAAATTTATAAAAGTAAGTTTTAATGGGAGATATATTGGAGATATAACAAAAAGTAAGGAAACCAAGCAATTCATTCAAAATGCTGTCAAAATCGTGAATTGCTCAAATTCTTAAAATATAAAGAAATATATATATAAAGGATGCTGATATAATACTTTCAGAATTAAAACAAATTTTATAAAATAAATATGGATAAAATAGTAATTAAGCCCTAAGTAGGAATAGTATATTGAAACTCCTGCTATTAAGAAATGCTCCATTATAGCAATAAATCGAGCAATTGTACATATTTTACTAACAATACACAGAGATATTGACGTCAGTAATATCTGCCAAGATAGATTTCAGCGGGAATAAATTGTTCACTTCATGGTACCATTGCACATCACTCCATCGCACTGTTGGGAAATCACCTTTTATGAATGATAACAAGCGAGATTAAATTTGTCCTAGATTACTCAAACCAACAACAAGCAATACGGGGAGTAAATTTTGCCCAAAAGTATTCAGCCTAAATCTTTTTGAATAATTGGAGCCAATTTACCAAAAAATCCAAGTTTCCCAAAAGAGTAGCATGAGCACGATTTATTGACATCCCAGTGAGCAACTTCTGCGGGAGTAACTAAGTAGCTAGGATTAGGATATTTACTATGTCATTACGTAGAGAAAATGATATATCTACTGAAACAATATACTATGGTCGTTGTGACTAGTTACGATATGTGCTGTAACTCGTTACACTATGTTTTGCAAAGTGATTCTTAAGGTGATGAAGCTAAATATACGGGGCTTCAGAATCAATCGGGCATGTAGCATATTGTTTCATCGAAAGTATGTAGCAACTTAACTGGGGAATCCAGTTACAGCAAGTTCGCAACTAGTTATATCATCCGAATTATCTAGTTACAGTATCGCACAGTTCGACTCTATCGAAAAATATCTCGAATATCCTGATTCTAGGCTACATAGTCACTCCTGCAAAAAGTTGCTCGTTTCAATTTCAATACATTGCAGACTTTGCTACTCTTTTGGGAAACGTATATTATTAGTAACCGAACGTCATACATTCAAAAAGATTTAGCCCAAATACCTTTGGACAAAATTTACTCCTGTTATAACATACCGATTATTGCTTTAACCTTAAGGAGATTGCCTTTTTATGTTTCTTCTGTATTACAAGTAATATTTCTCATGTTGAGATATCCCTGAGTTCAGTACTTTTCTATAGTAGAAAGCTAATTTCAGATGGTCTTGATCAAATGTAAGATTTCAGCTATGAAAAATTCTCATTAAAGTTTATCTTGAATGCAACACTGTCTTGTTTTTCACTATATTGAGACCAATCACAGTTTCAGCTTGACTTTTGCTCATATACCATCAGGGTTCATTTACCATTTTATCCATGTTTATTATATAAAAATTTGTTTTAATTCTGAAAGTATTATAATATTTTAATAATTATTAATTAGAAATTTCTTTGTTTATATAAATTTATTTATATATAATCTGGGACTAACTAGAAAAAGTTATTTATTTTTTCTACTTGGTCCTAGTATTTATAATAATATATTGTAAGAAAACTAAAAATAAAAAAAATCAGAATGTATAATATAAATTAAATTTGTTTTCTACAACAATCTAATTAGACATCTTCACTTTATTAATATATTTTATAAATCACAATTATTGACATATTATATTGCGAATTTTTAAATTTTTGATACTTATATTATATGATTACTAATAAATTACTCATTTCTAACAAGTGAATAAATCACATTTATTAGTTGTAAGAAGATCATGTAATTTTACTTCAAATAATTAAAATATTATTTTTTATTTACTAATAATTATAATATATTTATTACGATTGGGATTAAGTAATAAAAACAAAAACTTTTAAAAATCATGCAAAAGTGATAATAATAATAAAATAAGTAAAATTATTAAATTATAGTATTTTTATTTAATTAAATAAGGTTATTTATACATTTCTTTATTTCTAAAAGTTTTCCCTATTTCAATTTTATTTTTCTATTTTGACTGAATGAAATTAAATTAACATATCAAATTATCATCGAACTTGCATAGATCATGAAAAACAAGCAAGATGAAATTGACAAAGCTTACACATGGGATTATATAATCAAATATTTTATATCAAACCCTAAACTGTACCTTTAGTCATAATAGGTATTAATGCTGTTTGATAATAATATTCATGAAAGAAAAGCTATCTTGAATCTGAAACATCATAGTAGAAAATACTATAAGTAACATTTAGAGAGATAAATCCATTTTCGCCATAATTTTAGCTTCATGCAATAAATTGATCTATATTATTTTATTTGGTTAATTCAATTTGGAGTAAGCTACTGAAGTTATAACTTGGTATATACTAAATAAACTATAGAGAAGTAAATCTTAACAATAATATTCAACATAACTCATCATTAAAAATAAAGAAAACTAATAGAGAAGCATAATTAATAAAATACACCTGCATTGCAAAATTAAAGGTAATTTCAAAGTGAATGGGGTAATCCTATATAGGTAATTAACAAGGATGGTGAATGATTAATATATATATATGATTACCATTAAGTATAAGAAAATCAAAAAGTTTACTTAAATGAGTAGTCTAAAGTCATTCATATTAATTTACAAAAATATTAATTTCCTTGATTATAATAATGACTAATAATAATAAAAATTCGAAACTCAACCAGTATAAGAAAGTCATTTTATTTATTTTTACTCACTCTTACTTAACATAAATAAACTTTTATTTATTGGAGCTTCTAAACACCATAAACTCATTAGAACATTAACAAATAACAGGATACTCTCATTAAAATTGAAAATTAAGGATATTTTACCAGTCTCAAAACTTAATAAAAATCAGAATAAGTTGTTAAGAAAACTTTATCTTAAGAATAATAAAGCAAAAATGTAAAAAAAAGAAGTAATTAAGTTTTTAAACCAAGAAAAGTATGTAGTATTACCACGAACACAAAGCATAATAGCAAATCAAGTAGCTTGACTAACTCGATTATCTACTAATAAAGTGAAAATAAGAGGAGCTAATAATAAAATATTATGGACTTAAAAGGACCAATCTCAATCCTCTATTTCAAAGTATAATTAATAATTCATAGTTATTTTTTATATTAAAGTAGAGAAATCGTCAATAATATATTACAAAACTAGCTCTAAATATAACTAATCCTTTAAATTATAAAAATAAATATAATGGCAAAGTGGTAGAACAGAAAAAGATAAAAATATCACAAGAACTTGAGTGATCTATAAGACAAAATAAGGTAGAGACTCGAGCATTCAATATGATTAATATTTAACTTAAAATTTATTATAATTTATTCAATCTTAAAACATTTTAATTTCTATAGTGCTATTAATACTTGAGTATCTCCTCAAATTATTTTTGAATATTGCCTCTCTTTTTTACATATTTAAATTTTTAAAAGTTTCTATAGTTTTAGTCTTTATAGTGCAATAGTTAGAAATGTGTCCTAAATACAACTTGCCTTAACTGTTTGCTTAACAACTGTACCAAAAAGAATTGCATTTGCTATATTATAGTGTTTTTAAAAGAAAATTCTCCTAACATTGTAAAAAAATTTAAAGGTCCCTAAATTGTAGACTCGTCCCATTCCTGGGACATGGACAGTGTTACTAATAAATATCATTGTCTTTAGTTGGTTCCTTCCATGTACCAAAAGCTTTTTGAGAAATTGATCTTCATAAATAGACTCACATGCGACCCTCGCATTGTTTACTTTTAATGTTTCCATATCCTCTCCAAAATAGTCTCCTCATGCGAGGATGATATCCATTTGCAGAAAATTGTCACCTAAAAAATATTAAATCTTGTAATATCACTCTTATTTTCAGATAGGTTGCCATGCTCCTCATCAATCTAAGCTAAAGGTTCGCCCACTCTGACATGACAAGGGACTTTGGCAGACATGTATGATTCATCTATATTAAAAAGTATAATTAATATTAAGTACACTTTGAAGTTTTCTGTTGAATGTAGTTGCTTCTTGTGTTTATTCAAAAGTTTTTTATTGAAATTCATCTTAATTATAGAATGTTAATATTGACCAGTATACTATTGTAGACCTTGTAATTAGAGACAGTTTATAGAGTATAACCTATACTTAGTATAAAATATGATTAAAATTTTCCTTATTTATATATATGATCTAATGGATGACGATATGCCTTGAGGTAAAAGTAAAAAATGTTATAAAAATATATAATTTCCCTATATATATTGAGCTTATTTACCATTTTAAGCAGATAAATGGGCCTCCGCAAATTGTTTATGAGAGTAGATTTTGCCGCAATTTATTTTTTTGATATTGTAAATGATCCTTGTTTGACTATAGTTATAATTAATTAGTTTGGATAACAATTACTATACCTTCAATTTTGTTTGACCATACACTATGACTCTATTATTATTCCCTTGTTCATGCCATATTTATTGCTGTAAATTTTCTTTTTTATATGTCTAGAGTATCAACTGTCATCACGTGCAATTTTTACTCTCAAGTTAGCTCAACTTTATTGCACGTTTTGTATGCATCTTTTTCCTATTTTTAACTTAATACTGTTTTGTTTATTATTAGACGTCAGATTATAGAATGTTGAGCATATCGGGGGTTTCACAGTATAAGCTTTCGAATTTTTTCTTTGGCTTTGGGTATAAGAACTCATATTTTAGCAGGACGATACACTCACCCACCATTATTATGATTACTATTACAGATTTGTATTAGATTTTAGCATAGGGACTATAAATATAATAATTAATAAATTAACGAATTTTAATAACATTGATTAGTTATTAAAAAAGTGAGTTATAAATATTTATAAGTATATTATTTTTATGAATTAAGTTTATTAATTGTAAATAAAAATCCCTATTTAATTATTCCTTTAATTATGAATGCATTCATGTGACTATCATATCTTGGATAATTTTGAATATTAAATCTCCATCTTCTGCATCTTCATAAGATACAAGCAAACCTAGATGGTCATCTTGCTTTATAATTTCGTCATAAACTACTTTGAAAAGACCTGCACGGATAGGGATCATGTTACCCATAATGATGCATTCTGAAACTCCAGAAATTTCGTCTTTCTTGCAATATCAAATTGAATAATTTATAATTAAAATCCCAAAATATCTATATTGTTAAATACACTGCTGAATCGTATAGATAGTCAGTTGTCATTTCAAAACTAGCAAGCATTAAAGTTGGATTCTTCATTTTAGAAACTCCAATCTAGAAATAATCGGCACTCATCATTTGAAAGTCATGATATCTGCAAGTAGCTAGATATGTCTTGGATCAATATTCATACCATGAGATTACATGGTATATTGGATTACATTGATGATTGTTTGTCATGCAGCTTCGATACCAAAATCTTGTTCAGTTACAATAGCATGATTAGATTTTGTTGATCAGAAATCGATACCAGGAGTTGACGTTACTTGCTTTAGTCCATAACTTTCGACAAGTAAGTGATGTTAAATTGGTCTTATTTCTGTTATTAAATTACAGCTCTTACAACTGTTGGGATACCTTTAACACTAACATTAGGCAACATATTCTTCAATTATTGCAAGCTAAAATACATGTTATCTCTTGTAGTATAATGTAGCTAAATATGAACAAACTCTATGATCGATTTCTATTTTATTTTCCTTAACTTTAATCTTTGGTGTCTTAATGATTGCATTTTTCACATCATGAATTGTAAGCTCTAACTTTAGTGCAGTTATGACGTCGATATCTAACTTCACCTCAAAATAACATCCTCTTGGAGCATAAACTTCCTTAATATATTTTGCAATATCTCCTAACTTAGTCTTTTATATTCTTCCTTTTTCAATTCCAGCAGATATTAGATCAACATCATTAACAAGTATAGCAGAGATAATTGGAGCACTAATTTGTACTAGTTTCCTCAGTGCCATTAATAATTTCCTTTATTCTTGGGACTCCAAGAGTTACATTCATAAAAGCGACATCATCAAAATGGAAAATCTTTATACTCATTGAGGATCCTGTTTCAAGAGACCGCATTAACGGCTTCGCCTGGTTGAATTTAGGCTCTTCTTTATTTTAGCTAAACTAAATTAGTGAAATCTTCAAGTTAACTTAAAGTTAAGAAAGTAAAGTTTCTGAGTAACTTTTGGACAACTTTATCGAGCCTTTCTTTTTTCATCTCTTACTCTGTAGGTATTTATTTTAACACCATCCTTGAGTACAAGATCAGCTCTCTATTTAGCAACTTGATTTATAATAGTATCAAGAAACTTTTTAAATTGTTCTATAAATTTCATGCTGATATTTTTAACTGGACAAAATTTCATAAAATTTTTCCTTGAACTGATCAATTTAAAATGGCAACAAGATATCTTAATTTATGACTTTAGCTGTTTGTTTTGTATTTTCTTTTATCATAATCATCAATCTTTTAAGACTGACAGGAAGACTATTATCATCCACAAACATATCATCTCAATATTAGAACTGAATAATGTGTTCTGTGCTTGTTTTAACTGTATTGTCATATTCGACAGATAGGTCTTCAAGGGCTTTCATAAGTCTTCTTTGCATGTAACCGTTTTCTGCGGTTTTTACAGCAGTATCAACTAAAATTCTCTTCCATGAATAGTATGGAAAAAGAACTCTTTTGCAGTTAAACCAGAGTAAAAACTATTTCCAACGAATCCTTTAGATGCTGGATACTTGGAATATGGTTCATAATGTTGTAAACTTCCGAAGAAACCATTTTGCATTCTTTACCCGTTAACAGTTTGTTAACCAACCAAAGCAATCCTTTGACATAAATTGATATTTGAACCTTTAGAACCACAAATGGACATGATCAATGGAGAATTATGCTTAGGTAATTTATCTTTCAAAATATCTCCAACTTTATCTTTGATTTTACTGAGCTCACAATTCAAATAAGATTCAAGAGATTATTCTGGATTGCAACCAGCCTCTTATATTGTTCGATCAACTTATCACAGTTTTTTTTAAAATTATTTTTAATTTAGAATGAAAACAACGTTAAAAACAATTGTAACTTTTAAACTACAGTTAATAAATCCTGCATCAAGAAGTTTCTACTTTTCTTCAATAAGTAAACCATATGGTGTGACAACACTTATTCGAAGAGAAATTCCATGACTTCCGATCCATCTTGCAGAAAATTTTGCAATTATAAGCATGCATTAAGCATCGATTTCAACAGAATTATCCCTTTATAGAAAATAAAATAAGCCAGTTTTTTGAACCACTTCTCATTGTTGTCTTACACAAATTTCCACAGATCAATTCAGAATTTTGGAAAATTACCCATCCATCATTCGGGCACATGTGCTCTCCTACTCCTGAATAATTTCTTTCCTTAAAAGCTGTGTTCACGTAAACGTATAATTTTCTGTTTGGTCTAAGCAGCACGTTAATGATTTATTTACCTGTCCAGAGCTCAACGGGTTTAATAATTTTTGGAGGAGGAATTACAATCTTTTCATTAGCATCCCAAAAGTAAGCGCATATTTGCATAAATTCAATTTTGTTCAGGAATTTATCTTTCTATGTTATCAAACAACTTGAAGTAGGAAATCTTATGCTGGAGCAATAAGTGGCTCTCTAGATCTTGGAATTAGCAAATTTTATTTTACATCCATAAGTATTATAACTTCAGCTCTTGCCTCTTCAGATTAAGGTAAATGTATATTCATTTCCTCACCATCAAAATATGCATTATAAGGAGTACAAACACATTCATTGAATCTCAAAGTTCTTGATGGCAAAACTCTTGCCCTATGAGCCATAATTGAGACTCTATGTAAACTAGGCTGCCTGTTGAACAGTACTACATCTCCATTCTCAAAATTTCTCTCTACAATATCGCCAATCTTTAGCTCTTTTGCGGCCTTTCTTCTATTTGCATACTGCAAAACTTTATTTCCATCTTAAGATTCAACATGATTTGCTCTTAGATGAACATCCGGACCTATCATTACGAGATTTCTCAATATATCAATATTTTACTAGTTAACTCTCTCAGGAAAAGTTAAGTTATTTTCAATATAAATTGGAAACATAAATTCATCAATAGCACAATTTTGAACAGGAGATATAACAGTTCTTCCTGTAAAATCTACTCTCTATCTTGATAAATTTTGTCTGAATCTACCATGTTTTCCCTTCAATCTTTAACTTAAAACTCTAATTTGTATATTTATGAGAAAATACTCAGAAAAATTTAAAAACTAAAGCTTTTAGATATCTATCACAAAACTAATGGAAAAAATGGCATAAAATATTATATAAAATACCATTTTATTATTCTAAAATTTTATGATGCTTTTAGTAAAATTTTCTTACACAATTTATTAGTTAATATTTGCAATAGAAATGGAAATGAACAATTTATAATTTTTTTAAAACACTTTCTTTAAAAAGTTTTAATTAAATATTTTTCACTTCACTTTTGGACATGATTTGATTTGTATGTCAAATAGTAAATATTATAAATTAAATGTGCTATATAGTAAGAAAAATCCAGCTTTGCTAAAGTCTGTGGGATTCCAAACTAATTTCTAGTGTAACTATCGTTTAATTTATCAATTTGATCCTTCATAACTTCAATTTAATTTGGGAATTTACAATTGAATGATAATTGACTAAATATAAAATAAAAGAAAAATGTGAAAAAATAGAGAAGTAAATAAAAAACAACAAATAACTATCTGTTGAATGAATGTATACTTTTAATATTTCTTTTTTTAAAAATATAATTTGTCAAAAATAATGATTAAGATAATTTTTTTAAAAAAATAAAATTGTAAAAATAATTATTTTTATGTAAGCTAAAATAAAATCTCATTAAAGCTGTAATAGATTTATTGAAGCAATTATTTTACAATTTTATTACTATATATTAAACTTGAAAAATATAGTTTGCAATTGGAAGGTAAAAAAAGACTTTAGATTAAATTTTTTCTTTACATTGCAGTTCTGAGAATTTATGACATCAATAAAAATAATCTATATCATTTTAGAAATAAATAGATTAAATATATTTGATTTGGCAAGCCCTATTTTCCTTATATTGGAGACTTTAATTAAAATCATAATAAAAACTTTACTGTCATGACTATATTTGCCAAGCGAATTTTTCACTTTGAAAAGTTTATAAACCCCAAAACCCCATAGTATGTTAGAGTTAAAGTCTCATGAAAATCATTACGTAAATTAAAATAAGTGAGTAAATAAGTTATACCTTTAAAGTAGAAATCATATTTAGTTATTTTCTTAAATTGAAATAAATTTCTTCCCTATATTGTCATAAATAAATTACTTCCCATTGATTAAAACAAACTTGACTGAGTTGTTTTATGAGTTGAATCTTTATATAGTTGCTTATAAATCTGATTCTGTCTTTTGTTGGATGTTATTGATACTTTACTGAGCTGCAGTTTGAATTAGCTATTATGAAATTTCATTTTAATTGCTTAAATTATTAATTTATCCAATATTCTTTTTTAAGTCAGCTTTTTCAAGACAAGTTACTCTACTATTTACTTGTTTAAAATTGTTACTTAAAATTTCAAAATTGCTATCGAGCTTGTTTTAAAGGTCATTACATATTGTATTCACTTAATCCAAAATGATTTTGGAATTTGTTGGCTAGCCTTTTTATTTTTCTTCGTTTTCTTGTAATTGTGAAGAAATTTGATTTTCAAATTACTTCTACTATTCTCTTAAGAGGTTAAATTAGTTATAATTTTCATCAATAAGTTGCTTTAGGGTTTGATAAAGCTATGTAAACCTTTTAACCTAATTTGCTAAAGATTCTTATGATGCAATTCCAATTGTTGGAGATAACTCTTTTATATCCTTAACAAGTACCTAAAAGGCGTTTTAAATTTCATCTTTTCCATCTTAAATCAGCTGCTAGAACATTTCAGTGTCAATCCCATCGAACTTATTTTATAGGTTTGATATTTATTCATTGTTAAGTTAGAGTTTTTAGTCAAGTTTTTCATTAAGTTGCTCTTTTAGCATTTCTGGCATTTGGGCTATCAACTTCTATCTCATGTCATTCAAAGTTTATTAAGTTAATCCTTGAAACTAGAAGTTTACAATTTCCTCTATTTGATTTAATTCAGGAAAAGTTGTATCGGATTTACTTTGAAATTCCTCAGTGTCAGTCTTAAGCTATTATGAGTTTAATGATTATAAGGCAGAGTGAATTTATTATTCACTTTATGGTAGTTCTTATGAATTAATACTTCTTAATCGCTGCTGATGCTAATGGGCTTAAGTTTATTTATTTAACTTGCTTTTTCATCTTATTAATTTTATTGTTATTTTGTAAGAACTTATTTTCCAGGAGTGGATCACTTACTTTCACTTTTTCTGGAATTTAAAGTTGTTATGAGCCAGTTTCGATGATGCTACAATTCATCCTTGTGAAATTTCTTTTGCAATTAAACTTTCACATCTTTATAAGTTTTCTTTCCTAATATGCCTTACTATTTTAAATACTTCATAATCTTGGTCCTCTATTCCTCTTGTTTTAGCTCCTTAAGTTAATCATCATCAAAGAATTCAGCAGTGTAATCTGAAAGTTCCTAATCAGAAATTTTAGTTTAAGGGGTTAGGGCTTTTTAGGTTTTTTTTGTGCTTTATTTTTTACTCATTCTTAATTGATATTTGTTTATATCCTGACTTGCTTAAATAGTAGTTGGGGTTGCTATTTTAAGGTTCTATTATTATTAGCAGTCTATTCTTGAGCTTGTACTTTTACATTCTAGAATCCTTATCATTCGATCCATATTTGCCTTTAGATGGTTTTACTCAAATTACTATTATTAAATTAGTTACTAAAAATAGCACTTTAAAAATTATAAAAAGTCTAACAAACTATAACAACTATAACAAACTCTAACAAAGTATTACAAACTCTTATAATATTTAATTCATTATTTAAAATGCTTTTAATTTTCACAATTCTTTTTTACTTTCTTATAAAATTATTAAAATAAGACCCTTCACTGTATTAATAATAACTACTAATATAACAACCCTATTTATATAAAGTAAGTTTTCAGGCAATTCAACTCGAAATGTATGACTCTTAAATAAATTGTTAAAGTATTTTATTGAAAAAATTTCAAACCTATTATTTTAACTATTGAGGCTAAGAAAGCTATTTTTTATAGGTATAAAGTTGTGATAAATATTATTAATATATTAACAACTACACTAATTACCTTATTAAATTATAAATAAGCTAATTCATTTTTTTTGTTTTAAAAAGTTCGTTATTTCTCAAGTGATAACAAGCTTAATTATTTTCATTAAATATAAGTATTAGTTTTTGAACTAGAGTTTGTTATAGTTTTGATGTTAGAGATAAAAATCTTGAATTAAATTAAGTTATGTTAATCAAGTCAAATCATAAAATCGTTGTTCTGCTATGAACCTTCAATGTTTTAAGGTTTGCCTTCACCGTCTATTATCCCTTAGTCATGAAGTTGCATGACTAAGTTCTTGTAGTTGATCAAGTCACCAATTTCATCTTTCATCTGATTGACTTCATCCTTAATTCTTTTATTTTCATCTAAATACTTCCTTTTGGATGGTAAATTTTAAATATCATTTCCTTTCATTTCTTCATCAGGCTGCTGTCTTGATTTACGCTTGGCACTCTATTTCATCAGGTAAGCTGATCTACACTTATGCACTATGAAATAATATACAAATAAATTTGCTTACCACTGAAATTGAGACTATTTTAGAGCGCACTTGCAAACTCTGGCTTCATATGGACAATCATGTTTTATGACTAGTCCAGTTTTTCTCGTCGTTTTAATTTGGCATCTTATATCATTTATAACACCCCTTCCTAGTCAAGAGAAAGCAAAACATCGCAAAGCCATCTTTTGTCAAGATGGAGCCAGTCACATTGACTTGGCAAATATTTAAGTAACTCAGGTCTGCCTTCTGTAAATGCTATAAAATCATCACAAGTTAATCCTTCTATCTGAGGAATTGCCGAAAGCACAACATTGTTACGTTTTAAGTACTATAACTATAAACTTAAATAGTCTTACTTCTTTCTTTCCATCGATTATATCTCTGAAGAAGTATACATTAGTGCAATTTAATTTAGGTAAATAAGCAGCACATTCCTGAGTTAAAAAATCATACAGCTCTTTCTTGCTCCCAATCTTTTCTTTTAATTAGTGAATATTAACTTGTTATAAATTGCTTTCCATTTCTCACAATAGTTCTGATATTAGTTACTTATATGAGATTTGAAGAGAATAACCTTAATTTAAATTATTTTTAAAATATTCTATTTTAAGAATTTAAGTACTAATAAAATTAATTAACTCTTGAAAAGAATAAATTCTATTTAAGAGAATAACTTTATCAAAGACTTTAATAACTTAACAAAAACACTAAGATAAAAATTATGAAAAAATTGCTAAAACAAAAAGATATTAGACATTACTATAGTAATGACTTTGAATCTTCATCTGAAGAAGAAAAAATACATTTCGAATAAAACTTTTAAAGAGAAAATGATTCTTCCGATTAAGACGAAACTTATAAAATGGAAACAACTCAATTAATAATGTTGCCTAGTTAAGAAATTTGTCTAATTGAAACATTCGAAGTCTCAAATCGAACAATATAAGAGCTAGAAAATTAAGCATTGCTAAAGATGAGTTTAGAATCTCCAAAGTTTATAATTTTTGACTCTTGAAACGAAGCAAAATCTTTATTAGCAAGATCAAATTATGAATAAATAAATTTATAATAAGAAAACAGAGTCTGTATTACAAAAGCATTAGCCTGTCATTTATAATTTCAGAGAATTCAACAATTTACAGGAATTAATTAGGAAGTGCTATTAAAAGAAGCTTAAGACTTTTTAGATTTAAACTTCGTGAGCAAAGTTTCTGAGAGCTATCATCTTAAAACCTTGAATCTAAATAAGAATACAAAATAAATATCCACTCATATCAAGAATTAGCTATAGGTTTGAAACCCTAAAACAATCAAGATGAATTAATAGTAACTCTAAAGTATAATCAATCTTTTAAATGAAAGATTGTGTACTAAAGCTTAAATACTTAACCGATTCAAGATAAGTTGATACTAATTGGATAATATAATAAAACAATAATAAAACCCTACTTATAAAAATGAAAGCTTTAGGGCGACTAATTAATAAAAGGAATAAAACTTAATTTGCAATTTTATCTAAGATGAGCTAGGAAAGGCTAATATAATAAAGTCAGTGAAATAAATTAAAGAATTAATGTTTCAGAAATTAGGAATAAGTGTTACTCTAAGTAAAATTAGATAAACTTTAAAATAGACGAAAATTTTTTCATTTAAGAAACTATACAGTCTAGATTTAAGAACAAATAACATAGCTTGCATATTAGCTCGTCACTTTGCTGCTAAAAAATATGTAGAATATCTTTATGAAGGAAAAATTATAATAAATATTGATGAAAGCAGCATTTAGGCAAATTAAATTGCCTATAAGTCTTGGGGCTTCGTAGGAGTTAAAAACTATTCAGATTAATTAAAAAGGGTAAATAAGGTAAATTTGATAGCTGCAATATCAACTAATGGAGATGTATATTTCTAACTTAACATTGGGAGAACTAGTACACTGAGTATTTACTATTTTATACTGAACTTATGCTTAAAGCTTGACAATAGTTTACCAAATTGGAGAAGTAAAGTGGTGCTTATGCTAGATAAATACCACGTATCATAGAAGTCAGCAAATTTTAAGAAAAATAAGACTGCTCTAACTTAACATTCTTTATTAAGGCCCTTATCATTTTGAGATGGCCCCAATAGAAAATTTTTTTTCAATCGTCAAAAAGAAAATTAACATTTAAGACCCCTCCTTCAAAAAAAAATCGTACTTAAAAATGATTGGCAATGAGATACTAATGGTCAATATAGACTGGATTTCAGGGGCTTTTAGCAATGCTCTAACTTAATCACTTAAATATATAAATTTGACCCCTATTTGAAAAAAAAAGTAAATCATTATTCAACTTGATACCACATTACTATAACTAAAGAAAAATATGGGGAAGATATAGGGGCAGAAAATTATAATTAAAATTAAATTTTGTTCATAGTATATTTGAAAGGAGAAAGATTGTGAACAAGTTTGATTGAATTAATTTCGTTAAATTTTATATTTACTAATATATTTTATTTACAAATAAATAAAAACTAACAATAAGCTTACAACTTTAATTCTGATAAAAAAAAATTTAAACAATACTTTTGTTTATTAAATTTAATGTATAATTTTGTTTAATGATAGTAACTTTTGACTTAATTAAACAAATTGTAATTTCATATAATTATAAAGTATAAGTTAATAAACCACGATTTTAATTAATAAGCAAGCAAAATCATTATAAAAAGTTCAAACTTTTTAATTTTTAGAGCGCGATCTGACATTTTCTTTGGCGCCAACTGACATTTAGATTTTGAATATTTAAATTATAAGTAGATAATTATAAATAAACTAATGAAAATTTTATTTTACAAATAGTTTTGCGAATACTGAAAATGAACAAGGCCAAAGATCAACCCTAATATGTCAAAGATAGAGAGGGGAACTTCAAATGCCCATACTACAAAAACTGCGTGAAAAAGTACAAATCTGTCGATATTGATAATGTTTACAAGCATGTCTCAAGAAAACATTAGAAACAGAAGATGATCAAAATCTCGAACTATCAACACATGTGCAGCTGTAATAAGAGATACAAATATAGAAAAGATCTTAACAAACATCAAAGAGCTAAAGATCACAACGATGCAATTTATCATGGGATATATGGAGATGTCAAAATTCATGATATTTGGTGGGAGCTAAGAAACTTAATCTTGCAACTAAACGGGGGAAGATTATTTGACGTAGTGATGTGTGATCCACCTCATCCTGACACCTGCCTTAATCTACCATACAACACCATGTCGGAGGAACAAATATTGTCAATGCCTGTTGAGCTAATATAGGAAAGAGGCTTTTTCTTTTTATGGACTACAAATGCTAAAAGGTAAATGTGTGAGAAATTTTTAGAGGGGAGAGGATACAAAATTGCTACTTATTTGGAGTGGTTCAAGACAGATAACGGAGAGACACTAATTCATGGGATTGGAGGATATTTTTCGCATTGCGTGGAAGAATGCATTATCGGAGTCAAGGGAGATATTAAATACTTAGAAGAGCGGTTCAATCTTTAAAGAGTCAAAAACGGAATTCTAGATTACAGAAGACAAACATCTCAAAAGCCAGTTCAAATCTACGAAATGATAGAAAAGTTAAGTCCCTATGGGTGGTTGCTGGATATATTCGGAACTTTTATCAATAGAAGGCACAGATGGGTTTTCCTGGGAAATGAATCAGACAGAATGAAAAGAGAGAAAAAGTGACTTGTCAATGTTCAAGTTAAGATTAACTAACTATATATAAATAAGTAATTTCAGATTATATTTTTAATTATTTTTATCTTTATGCTTATTTCAAAAAATTCAGTTTATTATTATTAAAGCTCTAATTTATTATTTTTATTTTTTTAAAATATAAATTTTCCTAATATGGTTAAGATGCATGTATATACTTTATTATATGGATTAGATAAAATTTCAAAAATTTAATTTGTTTATATAATTAAACAAAGAAAGCACTCGATGGCAGTAAACAAATTCATTTAATTTATGTTTCATTTCAAAAGAATTTTTAATGATGCAATTTATAGAATTATGAAGTATAATTGGAAAATATCTGTAGAAATGTAAGTAAAAATATTGCAATAATAGATTTTAATTAAAGTTACAAATAAATATGAACAACGTAAAATTAAGAGAACTTATGCAAAAAGTAATGGAGTTCTACTTCGACGATGGTGAAGACTTTGGAGAAGAAATTTTCAATAAATTTTCTGCAAAGCATGCTCATTTATTCGATGATGGTGTTGATGCCAGAGAAGTTTAGAATTAACTAGAGTAAGAATATAATAGTCTATTACAAATTAAATAAAATTGACTAAATATCTTGTAGATACACTCAGGTATATAAGGAGTATAAGTAAATGTTCGAGGCAAAAAATGAGAGTAAGATATAATTAGATAACTAACTAAATTATAGGCCTTATAAAAGACTCTGGAGTGAGTGTTGAGGGATTTTTTGAAATTTGAAAAAGGCAAACATGAATCTTTGATTATTAATCATTACTTAATTGCTACTTTTTAGAAAAGTGAAGATGATGAAGAAGCAAAGATATTTGTCCAAATCATGTTGTCAGTAAGTGAGTACGAAAACTTCATTGAAATGATAAGATCTTACAAGAAAATACATGCTTAATAATGATTTGCATATGACCTTTTAGTGTGATTTAATTTTTTGAGAAAATAAAAGCTATTTCTATTCTCATCATTAATATTTTTTTATGATTAACTTTAATACATAAAGCTTGATTTTTTTAAACTTATAATCCTACTTTAAAAATGAATTTAGTAAATTCTTCTGTAATTCTCTTAACTGATTGATTGTAAGCTAACGAGGTCTTAAGATCAAGAATCCAGTTTCATTAATAAGAACGAGAAGAGAGGTAAAAAAGGTCAGCAAGGTCTGATGGAAATATAAGAAAACAGTCACCTAAAAATTCAGAGAAAGGATTGAGATGATGAAGGCTTTAAAATTTCAAAAAAAATGGTCCAACTTTATTAGTCATACCCTCTAATGAGAAAGGAACTGGATTTCTGAGGACATGTTATGATGCAGATGTTTTAGAAAGATTATTGACTAAAAATGGGTTCTAGAATGTTTTAGATGTTGCTGGAAAAGTTGTCGCGAAAGTTTATTCGAAGAAAAGACTGGCTGACACAGCATGAATAGATAACTATAAATTTTGGATTGTCTTTCATTTACACTGGCTATTCTATTCCTTGGCATTTTTTTTTGCAATTGATATTGAAGTTATTTCTAGAGGTCACTGCTTTCTGCGCAATGGCTGCTTCTATGTTCATAATTGTGGGTCTCTCAATATATGAATGCTTTCGAGACTCATCTAAGAAGTATATAAGCTATAATGATTCAGTGAAAGAAAATTTAGATAACTATTTTTCTTAAGTTAACTATAAGAAATTATGAAAAATAAGAGGAAAACTTTAATATTAAATGAAAAATGATTAGACTTATAAGTATTTTTATTACCAAGAACAGAAATAATATCTTAGAACAGCATTGTCATCTGTATTGTTATTTTCCTGCAATATTTTATTTAACGTTCCAGTGCTTGAATATTTATTGCTAAACTATTGCCTATCGAAATTATCGTCTGTTGCTTACACCACTCTGGGGATACCTATTGCTGAAATATAATTTTTTTTGATATGTTTTTTGTAACTTACAAATTTTATTGAGTAACCAGTCTCTCCATCTCCACCATGTTTAGTTTTCCTTATTTAAATTATAAATTTCAATTTTAATTAAAGCATTCGACTTATTTTTTATAAATGATGTCTAAAGGAATAGAATTGTCAGCCCAAGAAGGGCATTATTGGATAGAGTGTAAAATAGTAAGGAATTATTATAAATGAGGACTACTCCTACAAAAAAATTTTCACTTAAGAGGCCATTATTATTGATTATAACAGAGAGGGCAACAGGCTTATTTAAAGAGATGAAAATAGTATTGTCCTTTAGATCAAAATTTATAACAGAGGATCAGAGCCTTAAAAGAAGGATCAGCTTATTACTAATATAATATTCAACGATAGTCAGCATAATGATAAGTAAAATTGGGATGAATACCCAGTTAATCAATCTACCAATAAACACTGGGCCATCATAGAGGAGGAAAGTCTAATGAAATGATAGTTAGATACACAGTGACAGATAGTAGCAATTATTCAAAGATGAGGGGGGCAACAACAACTTAAATTATTGATATATTACAAAATTCAAATTATGATTAATTTTTTTCTAATATAAAATATTTTAAATAGTATGAGGGAATATGTATATTTAAAGAGTAATTTCCTTATAATTAATAATTTAAATTTAAACTTTAACATATTGCTAATTTACTAATGTTTTAATAATTTTCACTTGAAGACAAAACCAAATGCTTGCCAATCCCTTAAGTCACTCACTCAGTTAAGCTTTTGGCGTTTGAAAGATTTCCCATTACCTAAATATGTACCTAATGGATAAAAAATTATCGCTCTTTTATTAATTTGGCTTAATTAAATAAAGGCTGATAGTTACTTTTATAAAGTTTAAAAACAAGAAAGTAAAAGTTTTAAATTATATAGCTCCTTAATTTTTGGACCGCAGTGAAAGTTCCAATGAGTTTGGAAGCAAGTAAAACTACAATGAAAATGGATAAGATATGTAAAATTAAAACATTGCTCCCTCAAATAACTTCAATATATTAAAAATATCTTCACACTAACACAGTTCAGAGAACACTAAATTTATAATGTATCACGCAGCTAAATAAAAAAGAGAATCATTCGCCAATCAAATATATCATTTTAAAAATAATCGAGTTTTTAAAATAAATATGTTTTGAATTCTTGTGAAAAAGCTCAGATGAACAAATTTTAGTTGAATTTGCTTCTTTTGAAAGATTTCAAATAAATATATTCTAAGTGAGCGATCATGAAAAGAGAGTGGGAAAACTGTAAATTTTAATTCTCGGATATCTCATATATAAAATTGAATTAATCTCAGATAGAGAGCAGAATAGAGCCTTAATCTTCTAAAAATAAATAATTATTGGAGCTTAAAGAACTGGATAAATAGTATTATAAGAAATGTGCAGACCGCTTAGACCCTGAAAGTGCATTACTTACTCAAGGAGATAGGTATAAAACTTAAAACAAAACACATCAGTAAGATATCATGCGGGATTTTACTACTACAGGCACTAACATCACTTTGGTAGGTCAACAAGGACTTTTACCTGCTCAAAAGTTCCATAAAAATAAAGCTACTAGTCAATTGTAAATACCAATTTTTAACCTGAGAGGGTTCAAAAAGTAGATTAAGACACAGTCATGATTTATAATTCTGTGGATCCTATGTGATGACATTGAAGTAGACGAGTCTTGAGAAACTAACCGTCCGTGTAGGTAATATATCCAGAGAGTCCATTTAAAACTAGTGCTCTATACAAGATACTGAGTGATACATATAAAGGTTAAGCGCATAATAAGTTATACTATAAACTTGTTGGTTAATTAATCACCAGTATTAATTTCTGTAAGGAATTAAATATTAATAAGGTGAAATTTGTGAATAAAATAAAGAATTTAAGTTAAATTAATGAATATTTGAATCTTGAGTAGTAATTTCATTTCCAATTGAGAGAAATTCTTCACAGCATTGTTATCTCTAGCGAATACCTCACAATAATATTCATTGGGGAGCAAAGTTTTAATTATATCTTTTATTTCTCTTGTTTTTTCTGAGTTTTTATTAGCTATTGATTTGATTATATCAGAGGCAGTGAATAGTTGAATCCCTGCAGGTGGTGTTCCCTTAAGTCCTACTAAGCAAACTTCCTTATTATGCCTTAAATGAAAGCCCATTCTATTCTTGAATTCTGAATGTTTTCCTTCCTGAATCCAAACCACTGAATCTACAACTCTAAAATAAAAATGATTAAATTACTGAAAAATTCTTACCTATATCCTTTTCCTAACATAAATGCAGTTGCCTCAATTAGTTTCTGAGTGACAGTCTGCATAAACAAGCAGCCGTTATCTTGAAGATGTTCTATTTCGAAATTATAAAGGTTTTGAATACTTTGTGTTTGATAATTTAAAAAGTTTTTCCCTTCTTTATTTTAGAAATCATTATTAAATTAGAAAATTAATTGCTAGGTGGTACTAACCACTTGGGACTTTGTGATAGAGCTTTCTACTACACTATGGCCTATCGAGGGCAGGGAGGGGGTTGCTGGGCGCAACGCATGAGGGACCAGTTGGCGGGGTTCAATCTGTCAGCGTACACTCTTCGAGTGAGCTGGATCCTAAGATTTCCCTGCATTAGATGAGTTACTGGCTTGAGTTCAGTTTCCTAGGTAATAGGGAGCAGGATGAAGGTACGCTCTGCCTTCGAAAGTGAGAAGACGAAAACCATTGAAGCCAACGATAAGGATTTTTCTCCCACACCGGGTTAGGGTGCTGAAGCTACCACAGCGAAAGGACAGGGATTACGTTTCCCAGCAGCGGTGGGACCGGTAGCGTTTTTCTCCATCTTCTGTCATCTAGTTGGATCTCACGAGCTCTGTCCCCAGGTACAAACTGTAGTGACATCTTGATTTTGGGAGAAGACTAGGTAATAGCGAGAATGGTTTTTTCGGAGTTTTCTACTTCATGACTGCCACGTCACGGAATTCGCCACGTCAACTCACTCAGATACGTCTACGTCACGACTAAGATTGATGGTTTGATTTTAGTATTAAACAGTGATATGTTAAATTTATTTGATTTTAATCATTAAACACATTTTAGAAATCAATTCCCCAAGGATAATCGAGTTCTAAAGCCCCAGATCTTTTTCCTCTCAGTTGTAATTGAGTGTCCTCGATTATTTTTAATGAATTCTTTTCAAAAACATCTACATTTATCTTTATCGGAGGTGTTTAAATGTTGAAATTCTTTAATAAGTGAATTTGCTTTTGCTTCTCTTTCATTGATACTATAAATTACTTATGAATGTAAGTTCTAAGTTCATCTTATCTATTCTTTTCTTATTAAATTAATTTGAAATCAACCTCATTGATATTATTTAACTTTAATTCTAATCTATTTTTGATTATTATGAGATCCTCATTAAAAGTTTTGTAATATTTCTCAAAAGTTTAGATTAGAAATTTAAAAGATTTTTATTGAAATTCGTTCATTAGGTCTTGTTAAGTTGGCAAATCATTTTAATATTATTCTTATATTTGTTGAATTTTATTTTGAATGTTGTTATCAGTAAATTCAATCACTTAGATCTCTTGCTTTGCAGACTTTTTAATGTAGGTGCATTTCTTTTAATCTTTTTCAGCTTATTAGTGTATTGTACTATAATATTTTTGCTTGCTATGACTCACTAATAATTTTGGAATAGTTAATTAAGTGTAAGATTATTTATTTTTAAATCATCACTGTTTGTAAGAGTTGATTATTGTTAAGATTGTCTCTGCTTTAAATGCTGTTACCTAATTAAATTTCGTTTTATTCTAAAAACTATTGAATTGTTAAAGTTTAATCTGATAATTTTGAATCTTCATTATCATCTTCATTATTTTCTTCGATTCTATTGTCAGGTTTATTTTTAAATCTTATTGTCCTCTTTTCAAGTTCTTGGCACTTTATTTAAATGTCCATGACATCTCTTCCCAATTCCACTTTAAATTATCAAAAATTCCACTTTCCCCAAGTTCTTTATAGTAACACCCAACAATATGCTACTTGATTTTCCTGCCACAGATATCATTGCTCTAAGCTTTCTTTTTTAAACAGTAAATGCATCTGTACAAAACTATGCCACAAGGAACTAAATTATGATCTCCTGCTGGTATAATTAGTTAGTTTTTTGTTTTTCACATTAAAGTTCTATAAGTCAAACTATAAGTTTAGTTTTTGTAATTAATATTTTATTTGATTTAAATGTCAAGAGCTTTTAAGCTATTTATAAATAGCCAAAAATATAGAGCAAATATTTAATTAGTTTAAAAATTCAAAGAGAATGAGTATGTAACTTTAGAAAATGGTAGAATTGTATTTTATAAAATTTCAATTACTTTTATTTCCAGTTTTTGAATCAGTTAAATATTTTAAATTATTATTTGAATATATATATACAAGATTATGAGTTGCTATCCAAAATTTAACTTAATAGTTAGTTAGTTTTAAACCTAATTATAAATAAACAATCAATTAAATTATATAGAAAGCGATTAAAACCCTAATAAAAGTATATATTTTTATAATAATAAAAAGCTATGAAATATATCAGGTTGAACTATGAAAATATAATTTTTTAATAATAAGCCTGAATGAGAAGTTTATAATTACTTAATTTTAATATTAAAAAGATAATAAGTTAACTAAATGTTTTACATAGTTACATCAATCTTTGTTTTTATTTTTCAATTATAAGTTAAAAATTAAGTAAAAGCCTATATGATATAGTAGTTTATGTTTAAAATAAAAATCTTTTTAAAGCAATAATCTATGTTATAAGTATAAATAATTAAGAAACGAAATTATGGATAATTGTGAATGCGAAAAACCTTACTTAAAAGTTAAAATATATAAAAATTATAAATCTAAAAGAAACCGCACAGCTGTGCGGTTTATAATATATTTAATTATTTTAAATAATAAATATATTTCAGAGATTAAAAAAGCTATAAAAATATTAATTGAAATATATAAACCGCACAGCTGTGTGGTTCTTTTATTACTAAAAAATATAATAGGAAATTGTCTTAATAATTTAAATTTCTTATTTTATTTTCTTTAATATTTATCTATTAAGTAAATACAAACCGCACAGCTGTGCGGTTTTAAAAGTATGTTTCTTATAGTTTTGTTTAAGTCTTTAAATTTTAATTAAAGCTTTACTGTTATTTTACTTACCTCTTTCAAGTAAGATTTATTACTCTTAGTAAATTTATTGAAGATATCACCTTCATAAATAGCTGATGTGAACTTTTTCGCTTTATATTTTTATAAATTATTAAACTTAACCAATTCTCATTAGTTTAGTGAAATGTCCAAAGATCTTTATAACCTTTTATTTTCACAGAAATTATTAAAAAGAATTTTTCAAGAAATTGTCTTTAATCATTGTCCTTAGCATCTAGCCAAAATAATCTGAATATTATTTATTATTAAATTTTCTTTTTTAATTCATTAGTTAAAGTTTGATTTTAAGCTTCTATTTAGGATTCATTTGCAAATACTTGAGGTCCTTATGATATTATTTACACTTTAATACTTTTTTTAATGTTATTTTGAAAATTAGCAACTTTTAAAAATTTCAAAGATGATTGTAATAATAACATAGTTCGGATCGAACCCTTTAGTAAAGTTTAACTACCTAATTTTACATTAAAACAGAATAACAGAAGTATTTTACTTGAATGTGAGAAAGATAGTATTATGTTCTTTATTCCAGAAAAGAAATTGTTTGATTGAACTTATTTTTGTAAATTAATTAGATAGATGATCTATTATGAAATGTTCATTTATAATAAAAGCTCTGTTATTCATTATAATTTTATTAGTGCTTCTTCATACATCTTTCAGTGCTATGTCATCAAGAGCTCTAATAACACATTTGTGAAAGCAAGAAGATGCCCAGTCTACATTCCTAGTAAATATAGCTTAGCATAATTCTACTATAACTAATTCCTTAATGTAAATCTTCCTATCTTCCTTTGGTATCATCTTCTTTTGTTTTTTCAAAGGCTTCTTTGACACTTACTAATAAATATTTTCTCTTCACTTAAGCAAAAAAACACTCGATCGGAGCTAATATGAAGTGATAAGGGCCCAGAAACATAACAGGAATTTTATGCTCTTAGAGTTTACTCAGTAAGTAAACACTTCTATGGTAATAAGCATTGTCAATCATAAAATATGACTGTTTCTCCACTGATGGTCCTCCTTTGACAGTCTAGCCACGAGGTTAAGTATAAAATAGAGAACAGTTTTGCTGTGAGTTCTTTTTGAATTAACTGAAAAATAAGCCTTGTTATTACTACTAAGACCAGCAATAATGCATTTATCATTCAATCTTATTCAAGAAGTAGTGTGATTTAGAAGACCCTTCTTGCCCCATCTTTTTGTCTAATTTTGGCTAAACCTTAGCAAACTTTCATCAATATTGATTATTACCTTATTCTCTGTAAGAATCTTTATAAAGTAAAATGCAGCCTTTTATATCTCAATCTTTGACTTCATCATATTAACCCTATTGCTTAGATAGTACTTTTTTTAATAATTTAGTTTCTTATTTTCCTTCAAATATCTCCGAAAAGAAGACAGTGATATTAAAATTCTCAAATGAGACTCTATCTCACTTTGTAGCCATTAACAACTCAGCTTACTATCTTCACTCATAATTCTTTCATCAATCAAACATTAAACATTGTAAGTTAATTTGCTGTACCATTTTCTTTGACTAATTTACTAAAACTCATTTTAATCGTCATACTCTTTGATTATTTGTTTTACTTTCATGTAGCTCATGTTATAACGTTTCGTAAGTGTTGAAATAGGCACTCCATAGCTAGTGGCTAGGTGATGAATATTCTAATTTAAACTTTGTTGTTTTCTTTGTAAAATTTAAGTAGTATTCTAATGATTATTAGAACTTCTCCTTACCTCCAAAGAAAAACCTTCTTTATTTAGAATGTAAAATTCTTTTTCAAAATACTCTCTAAGTTTGACATCAACATCCTCATCATGCTAACCTTTGTTTAGAAATTTATCCAAAAGTTAAGTAGCATTCAAAGTATTCATGCCCCTTCGCTTCTTAAATAAAATTAAGGCTCTAAGGACACTTTGTGATATTTAATCTGACGAAAGTCCTTATTATTCATTTCAATTATTTATATCGCGGGATGACTATCTCCTAGGATCTTAAAATGCCCGCTGCTGAACATGGTCTAAGGTCAAGGCTTTGACTTGATGGTCTAAAGAAGACAAATCTTGCTACGATAGCTGAATGACTTTTATGGGTTGAGGGCCCGAATCTCATATCTCTAGTAATGTCGAATTGAAATACTGATGCAGCTCTTGGCCGGCATCCACAATTTCGTGATCGCTTTCGCTTGATGAAGAGGGACTTTCATAGGTGTTGTTAGTGAGCCCACGCTTGCGCTGAAAATAATCTGATATCTTCAATGTTACAGATTTTAGTTTTTTCATTTCTTTCCATAAGGTTTAATGATGAGCGGAAAAGGATTTCTCTATAGAGAATTATGTTTCACAGAGAAATTTTCTTCTATTTACCTAGGTTCCCCTATTTAATTAATAATAAAATATAATTTATTTGTAATTTATAATTAAATAATAAAACTTAAGATAATTGAAAAAAAAATTCTCTCATGACCACAATATGAATATTGCCTTATTGAATGTTCATCAAATCAGCTAAAAGGTAGGCTCTAAGAAAGATTTTTACTATTTTCTCACCCAAGATTGCCATGCTTATCTTCCCAAGTTGACTTTCACAAAAATTTACTTTTTGAAAAGCATAATAAATGGAGAAATAAATGTAAGAATCTCATTTTTAACAAACTTTAGTATCTGAAGAGGACTGAAGTTATCGTTACTGCAGTACCCCCAAATCGATGAACTTAGCGCTGATGATTTCCTAAAGCTTGCAGAGAATTGACAAGATATGCTCTAGTTTTTGCAAGACTAATGCGATTGGATCCATCTCGACAAGAGATTGATCTGTGATGTTCTAATGACCATTGACAGAAATGGAATCAGCGATATGGTTCACCAAGCAAAAAAATAAAGGCTCGATAAAATGAATAAAAGCTAGAATCTTCTTGTAAATATGAGGCCAGAATTCGCATAGGCCTTAAACAACTCCCTCTAATTTAATTGTAAGCCTTTTTGTTTTAATCGTACTTTAGAGCAAAGAGGAAGATCAGCTTTTCTAATTAAGGAAATCTCAAAGAGAAAGAGAAGATAGAGAGATATTGAAAAAGTTAAAGGGGAGGAGTCAATATTGAATTAGAGCAAGCAAAAATACTTAGAACAAAATAAAAGAGTGCGCCAAGAGATAATGACACTCCAGGAGTAAGTGGATGAGATAGCAGATTACAAGAATTTAGTCATGCAGCTCCATCAAGCAGGCATCATTAATGAGGATGGCAATCCACTTTAACAACTCCATTAAGACAATAACATATAAAATTGACTAGGAATCTTGCACAAGACAGATATAAGCTGTGTGTTTGTTTGACTTAATTTAAAAAAAAAGAACTAATTAAATGCAAAGTACCCTATTTAAATTAATTTCACTTATAACTCTACTTGTTCAGTTGTTCAGACGACGTGTACGTTCTTGGATCTAGTAATCCTTTTATTTAAAAGGTTTGCAGATGGAAAGGGTTTAGGTTCAGCCAAATTGAAGTTCACTTTCTATGCTTTTGGTGGTCTTTTTAAGGGAATCTTCAATTCATTTTCTTCTTATTTGTCAACATTCTACTATGACTAATTTGCCTTGTCAATTTTAGAATTCTTCAAGCAACCATTCTTAGGTTAATTATCCTTTTGCTTAAGGATTGATTGAGACTTTAATATTTTGGACTCAAGATGCTTCTGACTTACCGATTAATCCTCGTCACTCTTCCTTTATGCTTTCATGCTTACTCTAGCATCCACCACGGAAATTTAATGTTAGACTCCTTTTGCAGCTTCTTGTATATCACTCTTTTAATCGTCTAGCTAACAAATTTCTTGATTGACGACGTTGGAGGGCTCCTTGGTAAATTCATTGGCAATTGGTTCATGTGGCTTATCATGTTTAATGTGTGTGTGTTTAATGATTAAAATCAAATAAATTTAACATATCACTGTTTAATACTAAAATCAAACCATCAATCTTAGTCGTGACGTAGACGTATCTGAATGAGTTGACGTGGCAAATTCCGTGACGTGGCAGTCGTGAAGTAGAAAACTCCGAAAAAACCATTCTTGCTATCACCTAGTCCTCACCTAAAATTAAGATGTCAACCGGGTTTTCACCATGGAGGACAGAGCTCGTAGGATCCTACCAGAGTGACAGAAGATGGAGAAAAACGCTTACCGGTCCCACCGCTGCTGGGAAACATAATCCCTATCCTTTCGCTGTGGTAGCTTCAGCACCCTAACCCGGTGTGGGAGAAAAATCCTTATCGTTGGCTTCAAAGGTTTTCGTCTTCTCATTTTTGAAGGCAGAGCGTACCTTCATCCTGCTCCCTATTACCTAGGAAACTGAACTCAAGCCAGTAGACTCATCTAATGCAGGGAAATCTTAGGATCCAGCTCACTCGAGGAGTGTACGCTGACAGATTGAACCCCGCCGACTGGTCCCTCATGCGTTGCTGTGGCTTATCATCAAAGGCGCCAACTTCATTTTCTTGATCAGTTTAGTTTAAATCTCTATCGACAACCGCTTTATCTTCCAAATTCATTTAATTGTGGGTCTGAAGTGATCCGCTCGATTAGCTTAACAACGTTTACAAATTTGAAAATCTTATGTGCGATTTATTGTCTAAAAACTCTTGCTAAAATTGAATAGACTTTTCAACCGTATCTTAAGATCCTCCCATCCAGAGTACATGCCTCCATTGACCTTTGTTCTCTAAACGGCCCACCCTGCCTACAATTTGCTGAGTGGACTTCTTAGAGAAAATATCGGCGATTATCAAATATATACCACCATTCTCTTCTATTTCTCTTGAACAATGAAATTTAGTGCCCCTATTCTAGATTTCAGATAGAAGAAAGACCCTATAACACTTGTTAGTATTTTGGATATTGAATTTCTCCTCCAAATAGGCATCTGCTTTAGAACCTTTAATGCCTTTCATGCTGATGAATTAGAGCTCTTTAAATTTTTTGAAATAATGCTCAATCATCAGATATGAAGTAGATGCTACGATGATAAGTGGTGAGACTAGCGTTTGCTTCATTGTTAGCTCATAGAGATATTTGCAGTATTCAGACTACTATTAATTAAAAAGCAAATCTTAATGGTGGGTTTTTTTATCAGCTTTCAATGAATTTAGAGTTGGGAATTTAACCTCTTGTACACCAAAAGATGAGTCCAAGCACGTATGTTCTTTTTAAGTGAGTACTGATCCAGTTAGTCCAATTAATTTGCACGCTCTTTTCAAATGATTGATAGTTTCGAACATTTATGCTGGCTAGCCGTCGAATAACAACCAATCATACTCATCCAAAATTACTATTGAGCTCACCAGCTATCTCAGGAAATTGTCATCTTATGTGAGACAATCAAAGTGCTTTTGCGTCACATAGTAAACACCAAGCTTATCCTCTAATTAATTGTAGTTAATATTTAAGCCACTCTTAATAATAACATCTGAAAATCGTTTTTCGTCTCTCAAGACTAAATAATCGTTCTTCCCAATAATGATACTACTTTTCTAGTTATCATTTTTTAAAAGAATAGCAAGAGTTGCGCACAGCAAAGTTTTCCCATACCTATACCAAAGTTATAAATTGATAAGGCTTAGCATCATGCAGAGAATAGTGAATGCATAGTTTTTGAAGTGATAAAAACTAAAATGCCAATAGACCCTCAAGCTTTCCCAGTGATTCTGACTTAACCAACTAGTTTTCTTAAAGTTCGCAGCAGTATTAGAAAACATCTTTGTTTTGTTTATTTATATTTTTGAGCTGACCAATCATCTTAAAAAAACTACTAGCCCAAAAGATCCTCAACAATCTTGGGGTTCTTTAGAATTGCTTTCAAGGAATTTGTGTTTCCATTTATTAAATCAAACACAACATCCAGTCTATTCGAAATGCCTTTTTCGAGTTGAATAAATGTCACTTAATCTATCACCTCGAGGATTTCCTGGAACTTACTAATCCACCTCAAATTCCGTTCTTTTAGCTCAACCGAAAACTAAGCAATAAGCAGGGAAAAATCTGATTGGTACAGATAGTCCCATTTTTTAACGAAAATATCGCTAATGTGTGAAATCAGCTTGTCAAGATCTGTTCAACTTTACGCTTGACTCAGTGCACTGATCTATACAAAATCCCCTACTACATTGATAGGGATATCACGAATAAGTCTAAGGCCATGGTCTTGTTTCAGAAATTGAATAAAAGGTTTGTTGAGGCATTACAAAGTATTAGGTAGTAATCTAATGACCTAAGGGTCTATCTTGAATGAGGTGAAAGTACATCCCATCAAAGGGATTATACCAATGTTCTTTCTATCTAAAAAGACCAACTCTTCTTGTAAAGTAGCAAAGGCTTCGATTTCATTGATGATGATGTAATTGGCTAGGCCAAGAGTCTGTTCTGAATTTGGCCTTTAAGCTAACAAATTCATCGCATTCTTTAAAAGCTCTTGATCGATTAGGATTAATTCATTTTTATAGAATAAAAGGGATTATACAAAGAATCGGGTCTTGATTTACAGATCCACCTTAGAATTCACAATTAATTCGTTGATCAATCCAAACATCCCATCATAGAAGTTTGATGAGCAGGTTGTCTTTAAATTTATCAAAAATTCAAGCAAGCTCTAGCTATTCCTTAGGCTTATTGTCTCTTAGAACTAATATCTCTCTTATGGCTTGAGAAGCATATACTCTCTCGAATAATTCGAAGTGATCTCCGACTGAATCTTCGCTCCGTAATTGGTCTAGGGAGTCTATGATGTCGGATTACCAAGGACATCGTTCTAGCTTGCGTTTTATCGATGAGGATATGAGCCCATTTGACTATAATCGACAAGTACTTTTTAAGTGCAGTCAAAGCTTTTTCTACGATTTAGCTTTCATTGATTTACAGTGTCATTCTGCAGTCTTATTAAATACATAATTACTTATAAACCTTGGCAAGTCACTGGAATTTCTGAGTTTCCTGAATTCTTCAAGGTCAAGAAGTTGTTCAATGATGTAATTTGTATGGGGCAGAAGAAGCTTGGCTTTGTCAATAAGCTCTGGATATTCTGCGCCTTCATACTTAGGCTTGCGTCCTCTTTTATTGTTTGCGAGTAGGTTTAGTTTTTCATCTTGTGAACCTATCTAAAAAGCAGGAGTGTCTACTTAAGATTGTTCGTTCGATTAATGGATAAGAGTTTATATCTCTTTAAGTGAGACGGATTCAACTTCTTTTAGGGAGTCTTGGGATGCTCTTTCAGATTTGTTGTTTGACATTTAGAAAAGGGGGGGAAATTTAAAGTTGGCGGCTAATAATCTTGATTTAAAATTAATTAATATACAATTAAACTTAATTGATTCTTAATTAATTTCTAGTCAAACTAAGCACAAAGTAAGGCAAAAACTACTTAATCTTCACTTTTTATACCGACATAATGATTGCTAATCTGAGATATTCCATGCATCTCTATTACTAACAAGCCGGTGAATTCCTTTGGCCATTATGCAAGAAGTCCTTTTATTTAAATAAATACAGGGTCATTATGAAGGGCCAAAATTAATTAGAAATAATTAAGAATTCTTAATTAACTTAATTAAGAAATTTAGACTTAATAAGGGCATCGACATAGTTAAAGGCATTCACACTCTGAATAATGGTCTTGCCATTGAAATAAATTGTAAACAGCATTGATAACTTTCCTTTCAGCATTAACCACAAGTGTGAATTTCGAAGGCTCATGACTTATATAACTTATGGGGGTACAGCTATAGTCTGAATCAAAGCAATAGGAAGAGAATATCTTTGAAAATGGATGGGCTACCGAGTGAATATAAAACGATAGAAGGATTTTAAAGCAAGATAATACAATAAAATAGGTTCTAACTATAACTAACCAACAAATCTGGTCAAGAAAATGAGTTTTTATGAACACGGGGTTTTATAAATAATAATCCATGAATTCTTGCTTATATACTTTGCAATGCTTTACTTAGTGTATTCATTTGAATCTCACTTTTTAATTCAAAAATTTTATCTTAATAATTGGAGCTTAAGGAACACAGCACACTCCTATCATAATTACTCACTGAAAACTATAATCAAGGTATAGATTGATTGCTTAAGATAATAATATAAAAAGTATGCAGGCAACTAACCTAACTAATAACTTATTCTCATTTATAGATTATATATACTCGCAACTTGGTAGTATTCTATTAATTTTTGAATTTTTCTCTATTTTCACGAATTATATTTGTATACAAATAATGATTTAAGAGAAAAATTCTCTTACTATGGTTTTAATAAAAGGAAAAAACAATTTTTAAAAAAATTATATAATATTTTATTGCTCTATTAATGACAAAACAAATATAAATTAATTTGATTTAACATATTAATTACTTATGCCTTTTTTGATACTTGAATCTAATATATGTTTATTGATATAAAAAATCTAAAAAAATAAACATTAATTTTGCTCTATTTTATCTCTTTTAATTCATTCTTTCAGCTTTCATACATATTAAAATAAAGCATATAAAAACATTTTATTTACAAATAAATATGAACTTTACTTTAATCTTTTATTAATACTTTAGCCATATTAAATATTTAGCTCCTAATCATGTCATATTACTAATTATTACATGAAGAAAAATTCAGCCTAGTGTTTTTCAATAATTACATTAAATACATAAAATAATAAAATAAATAAGGTTTAAATGCTCTATTTATCTTAAAAAATATGAAAATCTATTAAATTATTAAAATATCACTTTACTATTATATATATAATAATTTTATCAATAGGCTTTATAGTTAAGAATCTAGAAATAAAAGCAATTAATATTATCAAATATAATTTTTTCATATTTTCTCCTAATTACAATAGTGCATATCAATATTGAATACTAATATTAATTATTGTTAATTAAATATAAAAATGAAACAAATATTTGTGGTAACTAAAAATTATTATATGCTTAGAAGTAGTTAATTTCTGTTTTCAAATAAATTTCAGCCAGTTTTTAGTTCAATTTCATCAAAAGTGAATCATACTCCTTAATACCCAAAACAAAGCAAATTCAAATAAAACTAATGATTTCTAAAAACGAGAATAAAATGAAAATATTGAAACACAGAAGATGTAAAATTAAGCTGTTGGTCGTATTAATGATTAAATAGTGAATTTTGATGAAATTACACTTAAAAACTTAACTATGATCATTATTAAATGGGAGAATTTATTATCTAACTAATATAAAATCGACTGCTTTGTGATGTTTATGGACCCCAATTATTACCAAAATCTACAGAATCATGAAAAGATAAAAGATTAATTGAGAAAATTAGATACGCGCTTCGAAAAGAATAAGAACTTAATAGCAGCAAGCATAAAAGATTATCATGTCATGTTTATGAATATATGTAAATTACAAATTTAATAGGTAATTTAAATTAAAATAAGTAGAAATTTAAGTGTCATACAATTAATATCAAACCTGTGTAAAACACATAGATATTTTGGTTTTCCCACAACCCTTATGATATTTTGTATTAGGACATTTATTTAAAATTATTAATCTGTTTACTTAATTTATTATAAAAAAAATTTCTCTGAAAGCTAAGTCTCTTTTGATCTGAGGAAGTCTATTTATTTGATAAAAAGTTTTATTTATCTTATGAGATCCCTAATTAGTTTTAATTTCTATTTATCAATAAGAATTTGATATTATATTAATAACTTTAATTCGATTACCTAAAGTGATGCATTATTTGTTTTAAGATTCACTCTTTCTTTTTAATGGAATCAATTGATAGTAATAAGATTCCCCAGGGATTATGCTTAATAAATACTCTTATAGAGAAAATTAAATAACTTGAAGAAAATTAAAGTAAAATTATTGAAGAAATGACAGCAGATCTGTTTGCCCTATATTAGGAATTATTTTCCCATTAGTATATAACTAGATATCTCTGCAAATAATTGCCTCATTAAGAGAACTTAAGTGTAATTTTTACTTTGACTTCAACTCATTTCATTCAAAATTATATATGTTATTTATTTTAATAAAATAAGGATTGTTATATCCTTTAATAGGCTTCAAGAATGTTAAATTGGCCGATAAATGGATTTAGCAAACTAGATTCCGAATGGGATTTAATATATAATATTTATTTATATAGAGATATCGCTAAGAATCTCTCTAATATTCAAGCCTGAGAGCTCTTTCCTTAAGTTGAAAATTAAATTATAAACTTAAATGGACACTAAAAAATGATAAGTCAAGTATCTAAGCTGGAGTACATAGAAGCAATTAAAAATATAATATATTCCTTAAGAAGTGGACCAAATATAAAAATGTATAGCCAGAAGCTATCTGAAGAAGCTTTTCTTTGTTAATTTTATATTATTATAAGCTTTATAATCAGCAATGATACATTTTGAATAATTAAATGATAACTTATTTTAATCTCCCTTGAACTGTAGTACTAGCTCATAAGCATTAACCCTTGATGAAATTATAAATATAGGATGGATTTTCACAAAATTTAAAGTGAATCTAAGTCAGAATTTGTAAAATCATCTTTTGAAGTTAATTAGGTTAAGCAACGATTAAAAAATTTAACATCTGATATATGACTCTAACACTATACTTGAGTAACTTTAAGAAAAACAAAATTATTTTTATTTTAAACAAATGATTCAATTATAGAAGAAATAATATTAATTAAAAAGTTTTTCAAATTCATAATTATTTTAAGCTATATTAGTTCCTAATTTATTTAAATTTAAATTTATATCTAATTTTATGCAAATTAATGGAAATAAGAGAGAGTGCAACGCAGGAAAAATGAGTAGGTGTCTTTTGAGATTGGGCAAGTTATGTAAACAGTATTATTGTTGCAAATATTGAGTCTTACTCATTCAGTCGCTTTGTTTGGCAGTTCTACTGGAGCATTTTGTCACTTTTAGCTGATATCACCGCTTAACCTATCTTAACTACTATTGTAGGAATACATTTGAATTTGGAAAAATGAATTGAATTTAAAATATAATTAATTAAATTATTGGCAGTTAACTTTGTCCTAGCCGAGACAATATGGTACTTGTTTGAAAGGGAATTCAAAATTTGCAGGACTTTACAATTGGCGGTACCCCTCTATCGCATTCCTGGAGCGAGTTAACTCGATTTTAATTTTGGCAACAAAATCAACTAAACAAATCACCCAAAATTAAAATCGAGTTAACTCGCTCCAGGAATGCGATAGAGGGGTACCGCCAATTGTAAAGTCCTGCAAATTTTGAATTCCCTTTCAAACAAGTACCATATTGTCTCGGCTAGGACAAAGTTAACTGCCAATAATTTAATTAATTATATTTTAAATTCAATTCATTTTTCCAAATTCAAATGTATTCCTACAATATTAAAAAAACAATGGATTAAAAAAAATTTACCTCGCCATATTAAATAATTTTTGCACCCATATTTTAGTATGCCATTTAAACTTAGCAATGATTGCCTTTAGTTTGACTTATTATCAATTAGTGGTAATATTTCTTATTAATCTCTAATATAAAATTCTCTATAATTATTTAGTTCAACTATTAATTTTCACTTATGCATTACTTAAGATTGTAGAAACTGTGACTTTTAAACAAATCTGCAAGAGATTTCATGATAAAATAGTTGCAAATTTAATATCAAATTCATACCCTTTGCAAACTTGCAACAATCTCCTTAGAATTATTCAGAGCAACTACTAATAAAGAGTGTCTAATATAATTAAACTATATCCAGGAAATATAAGATGCCGCAATTAAAAATAGAAAGAATCTTAATAAATATTTATATCTTTTAAAATCAATGTTCTGTTTTAAAACAAAAATTAATATAATGTTCTGTTGTTCCACGAGATATAATCGATAATTAAATTTAAATTAAAAAAAGATATGCAATTTAATGCATCTACTAGCTAATTCATCAAATTTGTAAAATTTCCACTTGTATGAAAAATTACAAGAAAGAGCTTATCATTTATTTTAAAAACGAAGACAATAAATTTGTCTCCTAATTATACTCTATTCTTATAATCATCAGAACTTATCAAGATTTGATATTATAATTATAATTATTTTATAAGAGGTTCCTAACTTAATTAGCTCATTACCTTTAAGAAATAATATTTTTAAGGTTAGAAAATTTCATAAAAAATTAGGATTATATACTAGATAACATGGCTTTGACCTTGTGTAAGGAAGCTGTGTCTCAATCGATCTTTTTCCAATTCAAATTAATTTAATTAAATATGTCTAAAAGAAAATAATAAAAAATATAGATAAGTAAAAAAAAAAATAAATAACTCGCATCCAGGGCTTAAAGCCCCCTGAGCATATCATTATGAAAGGACTAGGTCCTTTTTAGTGTTTGAAGGGAGCGACTTTCGTCATTCCGTAGCGTTTTGTTCCTTTTTCTTCTTTCCTCTTCTGTCTCTCGGTATTACATTGTTAATACGAGGGAATTTTCTTGGTTTGAATTTCCATCTGGAGACTCCTTTGTATAGGAAAGGGGCTGACATTTTCATGTGATTCCACTGCTGAATAAACTTGGATCTCATTATGGGAGATCTAAACTAAATGTTTAGTTTAATAGAGTTTTTAAGTTTGATTATTTTGAATTTAACACGTGAGCGGATCTTTTGGGTGATAAACTCAATGAGATCAACTGCATCTTTCTTTGTATATCTAAAGCCGTCTAAGTAGAGATCTTCCATATCTCTATTGGTTTATTGTAAGGAGATAGCATTAAAATCTGTATTTTTTGTGTCTTGAGTGAGCTGGGAAGTAGAGGTGTCTTAGTGTTCTTTAAAGTATCCTAACTTGATTTCCTTAGGAAGGGAATGAAAAAGAGAGCCGTGTTATAGTTTGGCCCATTACCATCTATGGAATTGTCTTAGTGAAGTATCTGTATAACTATCATAGGGGTCAGTCATATCTTAGATGGGCAAAGAACTTTCTAAAACTTTTGGCCAGAATTCGTTCATAATTTTTCTGTTCTTGGGTTGCCTGAGCAGATTTGAGTTCTGAGCTGAGGTTGACCTACTAAATAGGGAGAGGGTTAGTGGACGTATCTATTTGCATAGGTTCGTCATCTTCGAAGACAGAGCGTTCTGGAGCTTCTTGTCCCTTTAAGTTAGAGTTAAGAACTTGATTAGCATCTTTCAGGGCTTTCTCAACTAGTTGGATGTTAGCTGAGAGGTGAAAGGAGGGACTCTTAGTTAGTTCTACCAAGTACTCAACTATGGCGACTAGGGTGTCAGAAGTGAAGAGTCTAGCAGAGTCTTTAGACGTGAAAATTTTGGATAAGGCACAAGAGCTTTGAACCATTTCAACGTCTGTTTGACTAGCCATAGCTATTAACTAGTTTACTATAGTTAGTGTAAGGCCTAGTAGTTAGGTGATAGTTTGAAAGAGGGTTAGTTCCATTCTAGAGTTGCCACTTGGAGAAGATTTGAACCCCCATATTGAATAGCTAGGAGGTAAGTCTGGAGACTTAGGAAATCTGTTAGGTGATGGTGGTTTTTTCCGGATTCAAGATCACTTTAGCTCCTTAGAAGGTGGAGAAGGGTAGCTTGGCTGATTGTTATATGAACTATGGAAGAGAGGTCCACTTAAGTCCATGGTTTTCAAGAAGACGAGGATTTTTGAGGGGTCTAGGTTCTAAAGCTTAGTATTCCTAGGTCCTGACTTTAGGAGGGTCCTTGGTCTCTTGGGGGAAGACTGGTTAGGTCTCTGGTCGAGCAGAGCTAATTAGTTGAGTCTCTAACCAGGTGTTTGTTAACGCTATACATGTGAAAGTGTGAGTTGTCTTGTATGGGATGCCCCAGGGTCAGGTCGCTGTACCTGGATATTAATTTAGAGCTACTTAGCAAGTAAATTTCTAATTTAATGATATAAAGATAAGTTAATAACAATGAAAGAACCTATAAAGGGTAAAATAAAGTAATAAATTAACTTGTTATAAAACCTCAAGTTAACTTTTAAGCTTAGAATTATTTATCGATTCTTGGGTAAGAAATATGGATTAACACTATAATTAGGCACTTTTGATTTATTTTGAAAAAATAATTACGATGAAGGAAGCCTTATATATATTGTTATCACTTTTAAGATAAATTTTTTAATTTTACTTAACTAAGAAAATGTATTTAAACTAATGATTTTTAAGTGACTATGAGGTTATTTTTTCAAATTTTAATATCAAAAATTATTTATAAGTAAATAATCTTTTTTAGGTATATATCCTATTATTAATTAGCTACTAATTTCTATATATTTTGAATGCTTTTGCTTCAGGAATAATTATAAAATTAGATTAGCTAAATACTATAAAAAAACAAAGTTTTACTATTATTCATTCAATAACTTTTTAACTTTAGTCGCTAACCTCCACTCCTTTGATAAACTTCGTAATAAGATCTTGCTTCTTGCAAACAATTAATAGAGAAACTTATTAAATATTAAAGAAAAACTGAAGTATCCATGAACTCAATAAACCCTAATTAAAACTACCAATCACTCTTATATCTTAGTTTGGCAGGCATGATCGATGAAAATATTGATGATAAACTCAATAATATCAAGCTTACTATTAAAAATACAGCAAAATAAATCCATTAAAAAGTGAAAGCGATTCTTAGCAGTTTATCATGGATGAACTAAGAGTGAACTAAAGATGATCTATAGAGATAAATTTAAGTTTAATAATGAGGCTACTATTGATGAGAGAGAGCTTATTTATCCAGATATAGTTGAGAAGGATAAAAAATTATTATTGATGTAATTGGTTAAAAGCATTTTTTATTTGGAGATTCTACAAGTAAGTTCTTAGCTTTACAATTAAAAATCATCATTAAACTTAAGATAATATTATTTTTAATCTATCAAGCATAAATAGTGTACTTTCCATTTTAATTATTATATATTTTCAAATCAAGCTTATTCAACTAATTCATAAAAAAATTCATACAGTTATTTGCCAAAAACATTTTTTTCTAACAAATTGCAAACATTGATCGGCTATTAAGTTTATAAATTAAATTTTAAATAGTATTTGAATGAGTAGGATTGCATTAAAAGACAGTTTACATTCGCAAAAATATTGTTTTAAATTGAATGAATCAATCTCATAATTAGATAATACTATTTTATCTTATATTCAAACATATTATAATTAAATTTGTATTATTCAAATAATTACAAGTTAAGCATTGATATTAATGACTAATATTGATAACAATTAATTCTAATAAATATTTAAAATTTGTTTGTGATAAATAAAAACTGATAAATAATTAGAAATAGCTAATTTTTATTTTCCAACACTATCAAGCCAGACATTAACATTTTCCCAAGAAATATGCAAGAACTTCCTAAAATAAATTTAAACTAATATATAACCTATTTTTAAACTAATATGAAAGTTAGTGTGTAAGAATTCAAAAAACATAAAAGATAGTTAAAGATAATATAACAATAATAAAATATATTTAGGAAATTTAGTAAACTATATTTATTTTAAATTTACATTGCTTAACATACATTTGAATCTAAGTTAGTTCAATAAAAAAATGTTTTGTTTATTAAAATGTGTTTTCTGAATATTTACAGAAAATAGTCTAATAAATATAATTTCGACTTACTTTGCTGATAAAAGCTAAAAATAAAAGTTAATGACTTTAAAGTATTTAAACATATAGAATTATTATTATGACAGATTTTCAATACTCTATTATTATTCGCTTGTATTCTATTAAAAATAAAGAAAGTGAAAAAATTCAAGGCAAAACTTCACTTATAAATAAGAATTTAATTGCTTAATTATCATATAAAATCTAGATTTTTTAAAAAATTTGAATAATTATAATATGGAATTTCAACTTTATTTAATGTTGTTTATGAATAAGTTTAGATAAGTATTAAAAAAGTTAAATAATAATTTTTTGGTATAATAATATGATAATTTAATCATTTTGTTTGAATAGATGATAAGTAAATTTAAATTAGAAAGTTATACTCATTAATTGCTTAAATATATTAATATATAAGATATTTCAAGCTTTATTGATATACTTAATTCTTATGTCAATTTGGTATGTTGACCAGTTGATATACTGGATAAGAGATATTAAATTTATTTGATAGATTAAATACATAGAACATATGATTGAAAGATTTGCATGAATTTAAGAAGAAGTTTATTATTGAAAGTGCTTTTTGATAAAATTATTGAAATTTTAAGATTGTGATTCAAATAAAGTCTAAGTCATCTCTACGATTCAGACTTGCTTAATTCGATTTGAATCATAGGTCCGGGGTGCAAGCGAGACAGCGCTTTCGATTCAACACTCACTTAAGCAATTTTTGAAGGAACCTTTTTCTCCCCATTTCTCGCTCTTGATTTGGCGTAGATCCAGTAACCATTACCGTATCCGACGATCTTGACGGCGTGACCTCCGAGTTGGCTACCTGTGTGATGTGGTGATAGACACCATATTCTTAGTTCATGAAGTCTTCATAGACAGTAAATCCAGTTTTCATGGGAACATTCTTGGAATTTCAGCCTTGATTTTATCAACACCTGAAGCTTGAACGAAGGACTTTTTTTTGCATTTGTACTTGGTGAAGCTATCTTTGTCATTTTAGCATTTTTTTGCGCAAGTTGGGACAGTTCCCCTGTCAAAGCATGAGTCTTCAACAGCACCAATGTTGGTATGATATGACCAAGCCCATGGAAGGATACCACCATTTCATATTTATATTTCTTTTTGGGAGAAAATGTTAAAAACTCCCTGAATGATAAATATAATATATCTGCATCATATTTTTACTGATTGCAGCCCATCTTCCTTACGTCATAAGCAACTAGGCCTTCTAGTGAGAGAATAACATCAGATTTTAGTCTGAGGCGATGCAGATTCTATCAGAGAGAGTTTATGAAGCGCCGAAAGCCCAGCATGATCCCCATTGAGCTTGATCTCTAATTGGTGGAAACAATTTCCCATCCTTTTCTTGAGTCGAAGGTGGTTGGGACGATGTCGTTGTGTTGAGCTGGCTTTAGGATAGCTTCAACAGGTCCCTGGACAATGGTTCAAAGTCTGGCCTTGATTTCTTCCATAGTCCAGTTCCTAATTGGGTTTTAGCTTAATTCATGTGCTTTCCATGCTCTTTTCTTGGATTTGATGTCCTTAGCTATGTTCTCATTAATTGGGTGGGTGTCAGCAACGAAAGTGGCAATTGTACCAATAATCATTAATAATAAATCTTATTAACACTAAAAAATTATTTAAATAATATTGAATGACAAGCTTAAGCATTTGTAATTTACTCTAAATAATTATAAATCTTGTTTACTTTACCAATTCATATAACAATAATCTATAATAAATAAAATTAGCTTACAATTCAATAGAAAATCCTCTATACAAATATAAACATTATATGGATTAATTATCTATAAATTGGTATTTTAACTATTCAAAAGTTTTTAACATTTTCCTTTAAGTTTCTGCAAAACGCTTATTCAAGTGGAAACTCTTCACCATTTTCAGGATGTTTATATTTAGTGGACACTTTGCGATTTCAGGGCATTTAGGAAGTTGGTTCTTTTTCTTTCTTGAAAGATAAATTACAATTTATAATAATAATTCGATAATTAAAATGAAATTAATTAAAAATTATAGAAAATGGAAAAATGTTTGAGCAGAAGATGCCGTGTCACTCATTTAAAATGTAAGTTACAAAAAAGATATCTATATTTTCATTTTTACAGGGGTTGCACGTGGTATGAGTAGTAGAGGGAACAGACAAACACTTCGCAGAGCAACAAAGAAAAATGGAGAAGGAGTAAATAAATATGCAAATGGTGATATCTTAAAAGGAACATGGAAAGACAATTAAACGTTTTTTATATTTACACTTTGTATATTGGCTTATTGTTTTTCATTATTTAATGATCAAATTCTTACAATCAACTATTTTCCAAATTATTTATCATAAATACCCGTTATTTTGCCTAGTATTGCAAGATTCACAGAAATGAGTGTCTCCCCAGCAAAACAATCAAGCAATATTGCAACAGAATCTGCATTAAATTCAATGTAATCTAAACCATGCTTAGTACAATTCTGAACTCCTCCCCTATATTCTACTGTTGAACAAGATGCGCATTATTCTTTTTTTATATCCTTGCTTATTTTCTTTTTAAGCAGCTTCACAGTCCTTCAAGTCTTCAGAATGAGGAAGTTTACATTTAAAACACTCATATTAAGACAATTTAAACAAGCAATTCTCTTAAAATTTATTATAGTAGGCATAGCCTAGTTATTTAAGCGTCTCATGCTTATCTTTTCCTTCATGCTTTCCTCTTTCAACTGTTTTCTATTGTAGATCTTTCTCAAATTACTCAGCTTCTGTTATTTCTTTGGTTATTTAAGGACAATAGTTTGTACGAATCCTTCGTTTACAGGAAGTATAATTAAAGAAGTTAAACACCAATCTAGGACCAGGCTATTTCTTTTTTAATATGCTCATTCAAAACCCCAAAACCCCTTAATGAGGTTTATAAGTGCTTTGATTTGTAGGGAATTTGTTAGGGGTTGGGGTTATTAATTAAATGCGAGACAAAAATAGCAAGCTTTTGGGGTCTATTTATGATGAAGAGTATATAGATTAAGTGTTTAAACTGCGATATGGATGTGATTTATACAGTGAATAAGTCAAACCAGTCCTGAACTATAAGTCTATTGCATTGCTCTTAAAGCGAAGTTCATCAACTGTTCGATCCCACTGTCTTATAGCAGTATAACTAAAGCAATAATAGCTGAACTCTATGCCTAAGAGGAAGTCAAAGTTTCTATCAAAGCATATTGACTATCTTATTAATGAAAAAACTTTGAAGTATTGGGCTCACTTCTCTCTCGACCAACGAGCTACTATGTTTCACCGCCAGTTCCCTGAG
>ARYC01002314.1:0-24757 GCA_000711775.1 Oxytricha trifallax
GCTAACTAAGTTCCCTGTGCATTTTATGATGGCTAGTGATTATCGTATTCTAAATCATATGTTTGCAAACCAAGACTTGGATTTAAATAAGGATGGAAATATTTGGAGCGATCCCAGTATTCCCTTTAAATTAATATCTATTGAATTCAATAAATAAGAAAAAGAGTATTCCTAAATATATTAAATATTATATAAATTTTGTAAGATAAATTTTAGGTCTTACAGTATTTTAGGAAATTAGGATTGACCTTTAATAAGTTTGAAAGTCAATTGCTTTAAAAATGATAAATAAGTCTAAACATATAAAAAGAAATAATCTTCAATACTTATCGTTATATTAACTCTAAATGCTAGCACTATCTTTAGCTACAACCTCAGATTTAGCCAAGAAAGTTTACCAGTGATGCTTCATTCTCTCATTTGAAATCTTTTGAATTCTGACAAACTCGCTTATCAAATTCTTAAGCTCCACTTCCTTCTGTTGTCTAAATAGTTTGAGTTCAACTTCCAATGTTTTCTTGCTTTCTGTAACCTTCTCAAAAGTCTCCTCGATTTTCTTGGTCAACTATTAATATTGAGTTCTTAATTGGCCTGTGTGGTCTTCATGAACCATCTGTTGAGATTTCTGTTACTATTCAACCATTTCGTAGTATCTGAAGACTAGTTGCCTTCTGCGGAGACATGCATCCAAAGCAGCATCAATCATCAATCTATAGTCATCTATAGGCTCCTTCAGTTTTTGGACTTATTCCTCGAGAACATCCTTCATCTAATTGCTTGTCAATTGGAAAGTTTAGGAGATATCCTTTGAGAGCACATAGAGCTAGTCGATGTTCGCACCTTTCATATTCAATCCTTCAAAAAATAAAGTTTAGTTGTATATTTAAAGTTGTTTGTTATTATAAAAAGTATTTTATTGAGTAAAATTAAATAGCAATATTTTTCCAAATTATTTTCGATTTAGTTTTTTTTATGATTTGATTGTGATTATGTTTTAGAAGGCTCCTATAATATAACAGCCAAAAAATTACAAAAAGTATATAATCATAATAAATTATTTACTTTTAGAGTTTTGATTAGTGAAGCTAGAGAAATTCTCAGAAAGTGAAGAGTAATTCTTGGATGACTCTTCAGTGCAATCGATTAGTGTCAGAATTTCTTGAGAAAGTGAGTGGAAGCTTTCTTTCAAAGTCTCTAAATATTCTTCATTGTTCAGGAATCTGTCGAGTTCTAGCTACGCTTCTGGATTTTACTAACCAAAAGATTGTTTTCTTATAGAAGGCTTTGGTGAATTATTAGTCCAAACATAACCACTTAGTTTTGATGACGCTTTAGAAAATACTTATAAACATAACAAAATAAGCTATACCTTATATTAAATGAGCTGTAAAATTAAATACAGAAGAGACAGCATTTAAAGCGATGGAGGAATAACTTTGAGATTGGTCAGAATTCTCTGCAATAAATGTTTGACTTTGTTTCTTTCTATCCTCAAATGTGTGATCCGCCTCGATTAAGAACCCTTTCAAGTCGTCACTTTCACACATAATTCTGTGGCTCATCGCTTTTGACAAGAATCTCTCAAGTCCAGCCTTTCGTGATTGAATTTACTCAGATTCGTCTGCATACCAATTAACCATAGCATTTTTAGGTGGAATGGGAGGTATAATGCAGGCAGGATATTTCAATTAAAGTATTTAGTAAAGCCAGTCAAAGTCTCTAAATCTTCTGTACACCGCAAACATTTCCGTCTGGTGGTTCATTTTAGTTTCAATCTTATACAAGCGATACTGACCAACTCTGTAGACAAAATTTTAGACATAAATCATTATTTCCTTACCCTCCTTCTTTCGACCATTTAGGACCGCTCACAAAGACTTTGACATAAGGATTGTACTTTTGAATTATTTCACTTTAAAAACCAGACATACTTAGCAAATTTTAGTTATCTTAGGCAAGGTTTTATTCAATTTTTTACTCAACTTAAGAATCTTCCTAGCTGGAGTAAAAATCTATTCTCTACATTTTCTCTTAAATTATTAATATATTAGAATGAATTTTAAAAATGATTAATCCTTTTTTAATTCAAGAAAATCAATCAATAATTTTAGGCTTTAACAATAGAATTCAAATTATTGGTTCTAAAATTTAGCAAAAACAAAGCAAAACAGAAGTGTAGATTTACTCAATCAGAATTATAATATATAAATAATTTACTTACATCGTTTACCTTTTAGATAATGATAAGTCTGTATGTTTGCGACTTCCCTCAAAATCTTGAACGAGATGATCTCTCTCCTATATTCTCAGAATTTGAAGGTTTTATCGAAGTAAGACTAGCCAAAGACAAGAATGGGTAATTATTTAAACAATTTAGTGATAAATATATAGTCAAAAAATAGCTTTTGTAGACTACTAAAATTAAGAGCAAGCTAAGAAGGCATAAAACTCTTGTTCAGGTTTTAGATACAGTGGAGCAACAAAAGGATTGTGTGTAAGATTCTCTGAACATAATAAGCGGCTCAACGAAGGAAATTCTGGAGGCAACAACTCTCGATCAAATTATAGCAATAACGGAAATTAATAGCATCATGGAAACTACTAAAAACCTTCAGCTTTACACAATTATAACCAAAGTAATGGGCATTAAGGGGATCAAAACATAAGACATAAATTTTAAGAGTAGAGCAATAACCAGAACTAGGGAAACGGCTACTAAAACGGTGCTCCTAGAAGTATTCTTAAAAACTCAACTAATGGTTACTAAATTCCTAATAACTCGTCCTCTGATTAATAAGTCTCTTAAAATTAATCTGCCTAGTTACTGTCTAATACTTCCCAGTCGCTGAATAATTTAAATGGTCAATCTCAAATCTCTAGTAGTCCTTAATAGCCACCTGTTTTAAACATGAATAATATCGTAGACCAAAGCTAAATTATGAATAATGTTCTAAATTTGATCAAGGACTAGTCAACTGATTTTGCCAATTCTCTTCCTGGAGATATTTTGAACTAATTGCTTTAAAATCCATCAGCTCTATAATATCTATCAAAGTTAGGAAATTAAACGGCTCCTTCTACTGCAAATAGTTCAGCCTCTTTTCCATCTCCAGTCAGCAACTAAAGTAATAATTTTCAAGATTCTAACGCCTAATAATTGAGTCAATTATTACTTCAAACTAATCCCCTGCTCTCAAATCTGGCGAATCTCCATTCTTAGTAGCTTTACCAATAGCAATCTTAAAGTCACTAATTAAATACCACAGTCATTAACTCTTTGAATCGTTTAAGCTAAAGCTTCAAACATAATCTACCTATACCTAAAAATGCGACTAATACTGTATATGTTGAAGGCCTCCCTCATGATACAACTGAAAGAGAAGTTGCTCACATTTTTAGACCTTTTCTTGGGTTCAAATAATTGCGTTTAATCCCTCGAGATACTAAAGATGGGCAAAGAGTTCATTTTGCGTTCGCAGACTTTGAAAGTGTCTATTAAACAACAATGGTTATTAACACACTCCAAGGTTACAGATTTCATAAGGACGACATAATAGGGCTTTAATTTTCTTATGCAGTAACGAATAATAAGCATGGGAGACGAGAAGACAATCACAGAGATCATAATCATAACTAAAATTACAATAGACATCAAAATAATAATAATTAAAACGAAGGCAATTGAATTATCAACTCCAAAAGGGTATACTACTGTACTAATACGATCTTAATAATTAATTAAAAACTTATTATCCAAATTCTCTTCTTATAATCAAAATTATTCTGAAATTATTAATTCTTTTCAATTGAAATTTATTGATTTCCACAATTTTTTAAGGCTTAAGATCTGTTAAGTAAAAAATATTGTCCTTAAAACTATCAAAAATAACTTAAAACTTAAAATACTCTCAATTTAATGCTATTTTTATAATGCTATTTAGAACACTCTGTTATTAATACACTATTTGAATATTTCTTAATTTGGGATTTATCTTGATTTTTAGTAAAATTTGTTTGCTCTTATCTCTATCCATTATTGTACAAATGAGAAGTTTTTGTCAAGTTCAAAAACCTTCATTCTGCACCTATACTCTAATTTTGGCATTGCTAATTTATTAACGCTCTTCATGAATCTCAATCATATTACTGCTCTAACGACTGCGATGATTTTTCAAGTTTTGAGCACCTCTGTTTTCTTATGTCAAGCTGCGCTTCCTCTTGAAATTACTTTCAATACTTGGATCATAAAGTTCATTTTATTAATTGTTTAGAGACGTAGTCTCTTAGTATAACCAGTCGTATTTATTATCAGAGTACTAATTTAGGGAAGGATTATGACCTAACTTAAATTCTTGATCTTGAATACCATAAGAGTTTTAGTATGGACCTAGCTAGAACTATTAAGGAAATTTGAAACATTTGAGTTGAGATTATTGTCACTGAATTTGACATTCTGACTTAAATCTGTTGGTGAAGTCAAGCAGCTAGAATTAATTGCTTTTCTAAGCTTAGTTTATTATTTTTAAATGCCGGTCTTCGCTTTAAGTTGTTGAGTCCTCTCGCGTACCATTATTTTCATCGTCAACTGTAATTTCTTGGGGAGTAGTTGAATTAGCTTGGACTTAAGAATTAAGCTAATGTAATTTGATTGGAGAAGAATTCTGTGAACTCTAGGTCTTAGTGCTATTATTTTAGTTTGTAGAATGAGACTTGCTTGGCATTTAAATCAAAGGTTCATATTTATTGTAATGTGTGGGTCTACGCTCTGATTTCACTGATATGACGTCATCTTGGAATATTTGGGTAGAGGTTTAACAGTTAAATCTCACTTTCTTTATCTGATTCTCAGGAGCCTTCTGACCATAGCATCTTCTTAACATCTCAGCTTTTATGTCTAAATTTTAAATTAGCTAACTAAAAGTATATTTACAAATTTCTGAGGTTGTGCAGCCTACTACAGGTATCAATCTGGTTCTCAGACCAAGAGCTGTGTGCAAAGTTTTTTATTACTGAAATAATTTCTTGAATTCAGATTTCATAATAATTTTATGATTTGATTAGGAGAATATTCACACTAGATTTTGCTTATCAGTTTATGCCTATAAATGGGTAAAAAGGTTAATAATTATGATTTTTTGATAGCTTTTCAATTCAATCGAATCTTTAAGATTTTATAAGATTAGAATTTGCCTTTAATAAGATATTCAGATATCAGACAGTAAAAACTTACATTTTTCAGCATTTCTCTTTGTAATGCCTAAATTTAATTGTAACACTCATGACTCTAGTCAATAGTAGCAGGAAGAGCAAATAAAATTAGAAAATACAAATGATCTACGAGTTCCCTAAACTGCTGAATAGTCAAATATCCCATATTATTGCAGTCATAGAGTGAAAATATTTATGAAATTATATCTAATTGTTACTATTTTATATGAATTTCAGCAAAGTAAGCATAAAATAATTAAATAGAACTTGTGCCTTAATATATCATTAACTTATCATAATTATTTAATTGATAGATAAACCATATTTTAATAATAAATTGAATATTAACTTTACTTCTATGGGGTAACTATTTTCAGAATGTAAAGATGAGTTCTTTTCAGATCAGCCTAACGTCTAATCTTATCAGAACCATCTAATTAAAATTCACAAAAAATCTTAAACAAACCAAGGCAATCAAACTTAGTATGCTTCTCACAATAAAAACCTGAGACCGAGTGTGTTGTGCGATAGCTCTGGAGGGAGTACTCGGCATAGTCTATCGGATTTATTCTGTGTAAATAATAGAATAAATGATGGAGGTCCAATTTCTAAGAGTTAAGCCTAAATGAGTGAACCATCAATTTCTGAGGAAGAGCAAGTGTTGTGTTAGCAAGAGGCTTCTTTATGTTTCTGGTCACTCAGGTTCACTGATTTTTATGAAGTAAGGAATCATTCTAATTTTAAATACTTCTATCTGGAGTGGCGAAAGATGTAACTCAATTTTATAGGCATTAAAAGGTAGCATGAATAAGGGCATTCTGTAGAAAACTGATATATTGAAAGCATTCAGTAAAAAGTTCAAGTTTGAAGTTAACTAGGAACATCACAAATTCGTAGGAGCATTTGAGAAAAAGTAGCAAACTAACCAAGCATAAGAGTCTATGAATTTTAATAATTTCAAATCCTAATATATTCCTGCTAGAAAATTCTTTTCTTCACTAATACTCTTAGGAAAAGATTTTCCTTGTGATAAAGCTGAATAAATATTTTCACTTAATTAGAATATAAAGAAATTTCATGATGTATTTTAGGAAATTTATTTTAATCATGCTAGCCACCACATCACCAATCCCTGCTGGTGTTTTGACTCCATCATTTATCTTGGGCGCAGTCTTTGGTAGACTATATGGCTTTGTTTTGAAAAATATAGGTATTGCCTTAGGAATCACGCTTGTCTAACGTAAGATTTAAGTTTAATAATATTTTCTTTAGATGAGGGTATTTATGCAATCGTTGGTGCAGCTGCTTTAGGAGGAGCAGTAACCAGAACAGTATCAATAGCTATGATTGTATTCGAAATTATTGGTCAAACAAGTCATATGGTTCCATTACTAGTTGGCACCTTAATGGCTTATGCAATCAGCAATTCTATGGCTCTCTCAGTTTATGATGCTCTTCTAGAGATTAAGAATCTTCCCTTCTTACCTACAATGACTGGTGTATCTACATTTTCACTCACAGCTAAAGAGCTTATGAATGAAAACTTCTTATATCTAACATAGGACTCAAACATTTCAGATATTGCAATTATAGTGAGTTAAGTTGGCTTCAGGCCATTCACTATTCCAGTTGTTGAATCAGCAAATAAGAAAACTTTGCTATTCACAGTATAAGCATAAAACTTGAGAAAGCATCTTTTTAGAACTTATAAGCAAGCTTGCAAAAAATTGGAGGTAGAAATCTAATTGGTACTCAATCAATACTTCTACAGCTTGAACTGCGTAAACTAAGATAGTGATAAAAATAATGCTGAATTTACAGTTGATCCACTAATTAATCAGAAAGAGCATCAAATTCAACAATTAAGTTACATTTAAGGAAGAAACTCTCTCTCGAGAAGCAAAAGTGGTGTTAGCTAGTCATTCCTCTAAGATGACTATGAAGGCCAAGATTAAAATAGAAAACTTGAAAGACAGCAAATTGCCCTTGAAGCCTTTTGGAAAACTCCAATTAACTTCAATGATCCTTCTTTACATAAGGATATTGCACCTTTCATTGTAATGGAAGATACTCCAATGTCTAAGTTGCACTTCTTATTTATTATGCTTAACATCTCACAGGTTAATGTTATCAAGAAGGGTATTATAAGTGGGATCATTGAGATATTTATTTTTATTTAAAAATCATCACCAAGCTTGAGTTTGTAAAGAAGAGAAAGGATGAATAAAAGATCAAGAGAAAAGAAATGAAGTTTCAAAGGAAAATGCAAGGAATGATTGGCAGTGATAGAACTCCGAGAGGCGAAGTTGCTGGTCTATTGGATAACAAACCTGATTCCCCTTCAACGACTCCCTTCACTTTAAACTAACAAGTCATTCTTAGATCCTCGTTTAACTAAAATGAACCACAAATAACTGTTAACCCTATTGAACAGCAAACTCTGCTTTAGTAATAGCAGGAGTAGCAAAGATCCTTAAATAGCAGCTCAGGCCATGCTCATAATAGAGATAGCAAAACTATTATTGCCAAATATAGTTACTTTTTGAAACAAATATTGGATGTTAGTTATTGGATATTAGTAATAATAAAACAAGTAATTTTAGCTAATATAAAATCAAACTTGATACCATTTCTTAAAAAGAGAGGGGAGGTTGGGAGATTATAATTCAGAAAAATAATAAATAATGTACAATAATATTAGCTTGAATTTATATATAGTTTATAATTTCTATACAATATCTAAAATATTTAATCTTTGATAAAAATAAAATTTTAAACGATAAAACTTCTATTTAAAAAATGAAATGAAAAATACAATCGTTTATTTGTTAACTTAATCTATTTTAAGATGAATCTATAGATTTCCGACTCGATACATTTAAAATAAAATTTTTATATATGAGCAATAATCATAATTGGTATGAGCCGGTTGAAGAGGAAAATAAATAAAACATAAGTGCGGGAAGCCACAATAAAAGCAGTCATAGTTAGAAACAGTGAGAGAATAATGATTGCAAAATTAGAATAATCTTCTTAGTTATTTAGCATTTTAAATCATTATTTTTATTGCCAAATTGAGGTTGATTTGAAATAAATAAAAATAAAAGGGGCATTAAAACGACTTTTCTCAATTATATAAATTATTTACAAATTATTTAAAAATATTAATAAAAATCTCATTCTGCAGAATGTAATTTCACTTAAAATTAAATATAAAATATAATTAGAAATTTATAATCAGTATGTAAATTTTGACTTTTAGCAAACAATTCCAATTTATTTATAGATTAATTATTCGTAATATTATTAAAAAATTTCATAAATTTATAATAAATTCATTTTAGCAATAGAATTTAGTTTGGCCTCTAAATGTTTTCATTCTCTAATATTAAAATATTAAATATAAATATTCATGATACAATAATAATAATTTTATAATTAATTATTTCTTAATTCAAATGAAAAAATTTTCATAATAACTTTCTGCTATTATCAACCATAATTTTATAAACTCTTAGATTTAATTAAAAAAATATTCATTTTTAAATAAATAAAAAAGAAATATTTTTATGATCCTTCCAAAAATTAATCTAAAAATTTCGAATAAAAATTATTTAAATTTTCTTTGAATCTTATTTTGTTTGAAACTCATCTAAACTGTATTGTTATCAATTGTCAAAAATACTTTAAAATGGCTCTCAAAATAATCTTAGCAGTAAATATTATTAATCACATAGTAGTTTATTAAAGATAAAGTCTCACATTTAATTTATACCATTTCAAGAGGGATAAATAGAAAAAATCAATTGAAATAATTAACAAACATTTAATATTTTTTCTCTATTTTTATATAAGAAAATAAAAAATTTAAGCATTGAGATAAGAAAAATTTAATAATAAATTATTGCATCATCTTACTAAATTACTAAAAATCCATAAATTATAATAAATATAAATGAAATCCTTATTAACTCTGTCTCTGGCTGCTCTTCTGGCTCTTTTGCCTGTAAATTCTCGAGAATACAAAGTAGCTATTTTGAGTGATATTCATTTGTAAATTAATCACAATTTTTTTTCATGTATTAGCAAAATATTTACTTAAAATATAATAATTTCTATAAATTTTATGAACATTTGCAGCCATTTTACGACCCATACATAGATGCAAGCACTTATTGCGTGAACAAATCTATTTCAGATTTTCTTGATCCCCCTTCTAGATCGAAGATTTACGCTCCTCTTGGCCGTATACTTTGTGACTCACCTGCATTAATATTGCTTTTCAAGAAATTTGTGTCAAATAAAAATCAATGGTGTAATTACTATGCACCAAAACTATATTTATTTGTGTAATAGTTGAAGGATTTATAAAGAGAATCAGTGAGTTGAAAGAGCCAATTGATTACCTACTATTAACTGGGGATATGGTTGGCCACACTTTGTCGATAGAACTATACGAAGAAGATTAACCAGAACTTTATGCCAAACTTAAAGAAGTTCACACTCAAGTCTCTGATTATTTAGCCTTATATTCTAATTAATTATTTAAAAAATAATTACTTTAATTAAGAGCCTACTACCTTCCAAATACTGTTATTTTACCAACACTTGGAAATAATGACTATAAATACCACTATTAGTCACCCAGTGAATCTGACAAGTAGGAATTTTACTCATTCTTCTTCCAGCAATATTTCAAGAAGCAGCCAAAGAACACTTAAATTCAAAATTTAGGAGATATTTAAACCACTCTAATGAACGGAGGCTACTATAGAGTTGACCTCTCCGAAAACATTTCATTCTTAGGTTTAAACACAATGATGTTTAGCATCAAGAATCAACCAGAAAATTAAGCATGCCAATAAGCTGATCAATTTTAATGGCTTGAGAGATAGTTCATAGATGCTGAGCCAGGCAGAAAATTCATTTTATCTAATCATATCTACCCTGGTACTAAAATTGAAAATAGATAACTCAAGAAATTGTGGCATTCCAATTTCACAGTTGAATTCATTGAGCTACTTCAGAAATACCACGATAAAGTTTTAATCGAAATCTCTGGGCATGATCATGTGGCAGACTTAAGGTACAACAAAGGATCTTACGTAGAAATGGTTGATAAATTTTTATCAGTTGAAGAAGAGTAGAAAGATTACAACTTCCATAACTTATTAATAGCCCCAGGTGTCACATCGGCAACCGCTCAAAACCCAGGTTATACTACTTTCACTCTCGATAATGAGCAAACTGCTGTTAAGGATTTGTAGATGACTTTCTTGCCCATAGAAAAAACATATAACAATTCTTATGTTGTGAGTGATTTGGATTCATGGCCTTGGAGACACTTAGAATTCAAAAGTCTTGGTATTAATGAAATAACAGCTGACTCCATAGATTAGCTCAAGAATAGAATTATCGAGGACGAGGCATTTTTGTGGAAATACTTAACTTTGAAAATTGGCTACGATCCTGAAGATCCAGTTGAGATGCAGAAATCTATATCAATGCATATAAATGAAGTTGGAATCGTTGATGATGATAACAATATAAACTTAATTATATATTATATTTAGTTTTATTCTATTGTGTTATTCAGTTATTGATAGTTTTAATAAGATTGTGAAAAAATGCATGTTAGCCTAATGGAATAATAAATAAATTTAATTATCCCAATAATTAAATCACAAAATAAGTGAGTTTAATAGTTTAATTTTTGGAAACTTTAAATAAAAACTTTTTAATTTATAATAAAAAATTATACAAACAAATCGATTGATAATTTGGGGATGAATACATAAACCATAATCTCAATAATCTGAATAGATCTTTTCTATTAAAAGCTTTAATAATGTTTATATGTACAAATGCCAGATGTTCAATAGTTTAGGTCATGATGATTTCTTGGATTGTATGGAAAAAACTTAGCCAACTGAGAAGAATGATAGAAAAGTTCTTAAGAAAAAGCATTGAGTTTGTTTTTTCTTAAGCATTCTTGCTTAAATCTCAAATCTAAAATCAATTCTTAGAAAAATATAATCGATTTAATATAAATAAACCATAATATTTCAAGGTTTATCATTATTTGAAGTTTAATATTCATCAGAATTATTACCAATAGATTAAATAAATGAATCATAAATTAAGAGATAATTGCAAAAAATATCCAAGTTAAGGAATAAGCAATTTTTGTATTGAAAACTTGATTTAATTAATAAAAAGCAAGGACAAAATCTTTTTTTAAGAGTTTAAAAAGAGACATATTATTTATTTTCACGATAAATTGTTCTGATATTAGTGAATTGACTTGTTTTGCAGTAAATAATATGTTTTATTTATTCAAAATAATTATAATTTCATTCTCTATATTTTGGTAAGAAGATATTTAATTTATTAAGCTATTCCAAGTAAATTAAATTTTAGTCAAAATACTATTTTACATTATAAGAAATTATCAAACGATTATAGTGGTATTTATCAAAATCTCTAAACAGCAGAGTAAAAATATACTATACACCCATTGAAATAACCCAATCACATGCAGTCCCTGACTACATTCCGCTTTACTATCAAGATGAACTCAATTTATATATTGCTTAACTTTATGAAAACTCTGTATTATATTATTATAGCATTAATAATTTTGAACTGCTTATCCCATCATAGTTCCCACCAAATTTCGACTCTAGTGCTTTAAATTACTTCACTCAAGCAGGTAGTATATTCAAACAAACTTTTTTCTGTGTGGTAGCGACCAATATAGCTCTAAATATATTTAGTAGTTGCAGTTTGCAGTTTATTTGGAGCTTCGTCAACAGCCTCTAATTAATATTATCAACTTTGATAAATAAGATAAAACTTGGATGTAATTGACTTATATAAATATATGCATTATAAACTATAATTTTGTAATATCGTACATCCCATTGATGAACATAGACGTACCAGCTAATTTATACACGATATTAAGTTTGATAGAGGGGCCTCTTTAGTTCTAAGTCATAGATACTAAGGAAGCAGCAAGCACAATGCTAGGAATTGATATGAGTATCGAAAGGCCTTACTATAATGAACTGTTTAATTAATTCGGGTTTGATAATCTAACATAAATATTTATATGCACATTGTTAGATTTGTTCGGCATAAATAAGCATAAAATAAAAATATTATCAATGTAATTTATTGAATAACCTAGTTGCATTCAATTTACAGAACACACTCTTTTATATTGATCATAAAGTTAAAAATTGAAAAATATTTAGTTTAATTAAACTGCACATTATGTTTTGATAAGGAGATAAAAGTTGAAATATATTGATTAATATATTCATTAAAATTTATCTGTCTAATACTCATTGGCTTTATTCAATAAAATTTCAAGATATTGAATTATAAAAAAAAGGTAAACAGCTCCTTTGAATATTATTATTTATTTAAAATAAGTAATGATATTATTATTTTTGTTTAGTCTAACTGACTACCAAAGTATATTTAAAATTGATGATAAAATCTATAAATGCACGATTTTACACAGAAGAGTACTAAACTAAATTATAATTATTAATAAATAAACCATTAAATGAATAAAATAATTAATTTTAATGACTAGTTATTTTTAATTATTTTTAAATAAATATTAATTATTCCTATATCTTTTCTCTTTATAACATAAGAGTCAATAAATAATTTATTGAATGTGGCTAGTTATTTTTATTTTCCAGATTATTTTCTCCTTTCTCAATAATAAGTTTTAATTTAGACCAACTAATTATCTATGTTTTATTTATACTTGCTACTTTTCCCAGTTACACTAATTCTTGAATATCTATTAGGCCAGCTCGGAAAATACTTAAAATTGTAAGATTTTAATTAATATCTCATTCTCATTCGATTATAGTGTTAAACCCCTAAAAGGCAGGTTTTCGAAGCTCTTTCATTTCAGTTTTTACATAAGAATCTTCCTCGAAAACTACATGTAAATTTTCATTTCCTGCGTTATAAACTTAAGTTTGAGAACGGAATTCAATATAGGGGATTATTTTTCGTATTTCATAGCTTTTATACTAACTGCTCTTGTCATAGTTTCCCCTCTATTCATTATTATACTCATGATTGGATTCAAAGATAAAAAGACTAAGGAGTAAAGAGTTATGCAAAAATTTAAAGTGATTTTTGAGGGGTTGAATTTAAACTCAATTCTTGCAAAATCCTATAACTTGATTTACATATCACGCAGAGTCATCTTTTGTCTTTCAATTCTTTTTTTTGGGGATACACCAGCCATTTAAATCTAGTTGGCTATTGGAAGTAGTTTCATACACCTGCTATATATAGCAGTTATTTAGCCTTTTAAGAGCAAAAGCTAGAACAAAATTGAAATCATTAATGAGACATTCGTGTTGATTATTTTTTCTCTCATATCTGTATTCAGCGATTTTGACTGTTTTTTGGATGGAAATCACGCAGATAGTAGTTCTCCTTAAGTTACTGATAATAATATAAATGATACTTTAAGTATTGAAAGAGAAGTAAACTTGCAGTTTCAAGTTGGATGGGCCATTTTGGCTTTGATTATTACAATCACATTGATTAATGCAGCAATCGAATTTATTGAGACTATCAAAAACATGATCAAAGTTTTTAAGAGATTTTGGAATTTTAGAAAACATGATAAGGTACACGATGAAGCCACTGTAACCATTTAATTTAATTCCAAAGTTTCTACTACTTCTGACCCAATAACACGAGGTAAAATTAAGAAAGACAAAGATCCTAAGTTGGATCTCAGAAAAGTTAACTTCAAATTAATTTTTAACATTTAATGTTTAAATGCAAACCCGCTTGAATTTTACTTTAATAATCTTAAAATAAGTTAACTCTTAAGCAGCCTTAAATAGTCAAAACCTCTTTAGCTTAGACGGAGACAGCAGCTCTGGAAATGACAGTAATAAACACGGATCTCGATCGATAATTTACCTCATTGAAAATTTAGATGAGGAACTAGATTTATAAGAGTTTCAATATACACAGAGAGATGCGAGAATTAGGACGAGAGCCAGTAATAGAAGCAACAATTTAAATCTTGATTGGATCATTGACACATTTGAGACTAGCTCTAATATCGCAGAACTTGGTATAAAAACATAGATTTAATAATAGGAATACATTTTTATATTATAAACATGAAGATGATTTGATATACAAGTCTCCATAATGCTGATTAAATTTATTGATTTCAGAAAAAGTAATTAGTAATGTGTTATATTTTTGATTTCAAATATTTGAGCGATTACCATTCTCTGTAATTAACACATAAATTTGATAAATACCCTTGTAGATTGACTTTTATAATAAACGAATCGTCGTCAAAATTTTCAACAATAAATTTCAATCTCTTTTCTTTGGTTCCATCAATATTTATGAAAACTTGCAAGTAATTCATCAGATTTTGAATGATTATTTACTCTGGCTAGTATCTATAATAAACCTTAATCTCACCAATACGGTTCATTCTAATCATGTTTGTGTTAGGAAATTCTGTTTAATCAAGCCAGAGAGAATTATTTGTTATGAAGAAGTTTTAGTAAATATTTAAAGAATCTATTAGATAATTTGTAATAAAAATAAGTTTATTTAACATTTTAAGTTTTGAGACTGGTCAATATACTATGACATATTCTGACTATAAAAAAAGATTGATAATATGATAATTATTTTGTCAAGTTCGTTATATATTACTTTTGTTCAGAGTTAGGGCCATCAACAACGTTTAATGAAAAGTTAAAGAGACCTTCTTGTTAAGTTGTAATGTCTGTTAATTTGACAAAATTATTTTTTCATAAACTTGACAGTAAACTCCCCGAAAAGATTAGTTAATTGCTATATATTACTTTTGTTCAGAGTTTGGGCCATCTACAACGTTTAAAGTAAAATTAAAGAGCCCTTCTTGTAAAGTTGTCATGTCTGTTAATTTGACAAATATTAAATAAAAACCTAAAAGAATAGCCATTATGAAAAACTATAAGTTTACCAATATACACATTGAAGATTGGAGAAATGTCTAATTATTTTCCATCGAAAGTAATGAAGTTTGGTAAGCTCCCATTATCTTCTAATGATACATCCATTTAAACTTAAAACTTAAAAAAATCAATAATTTAAAGAATTTTAGTTTTTATACGTCAGTTGATCCAGAACTACTAAAATAAGCAGGAAATTTATATTTCTTTGAGTAGCCTAGCACAACTGTGACATTGTCCAAGTAATCTGAGAAGGGATGGTCCATTGTAAATTGAATGCACAATTTATTTGTGAACCCCCCCTCTAACAAGGAAAGTTATGTTCACTGACCTTTGCTAATTGTTAGGAAGAAAAGCAGTCAAAGTAGTGATGTAAACTTTATAATTTAGTATAGATGATATTAAAAAATAAATATTTTTTAATTTAGTCCATTACTGGAAGATCTGGGTTCTTTGAATAAGCTGTAAGAATTTAACCGTCATAAGAAAGGAAACTTTTGGAGAGATTATAAAAATAGCTTTAAAATAACAATAAAATTATGTATGGCAAAATTCAAAGAGCTTAAATTTACTGAAATATGACCTCTTTATAGATTTAAAGCCTTATAATTAAGAACTCTAAATAAGATTATCGATATTTTTAAAAGAGTTTGATTCTTGGGATTTTATTGTAATTTTTTGTAAAATATTCTTTAAATTATCAATTCCAATTTTAAAATTTATACTTAGAAATATAGAAAAATTATTTTTAGCCCTCCTAACCTTGCTTAGGATCCGTTAAGGGAGGTGAATACTCAATTTTATATGTCATATTCAAGTCGCTACAAGCATAAATATTATTTTTATTTTATTTTTCTAAATTTTACAAGGTATAGAATAGCCAAATCTCAATCAAAATGTTTCGTTATTCAAAATATTTATCTTATATTAATATTTAAGTTAATGGGATATACAGCTCTTAGCTATAAATTCTATATTTGTATACTCTATAAACCAGATCTAACTGCGTGATTTCTCCGATTTTGTTGACCTTAGTATTAACTACCAAACTATAATTCAAAATTTAGTTGGCATTAGTCTACTCATTAGTAACTGCAAAATTCAAAAGTTGTGCTCTCGCTATAGTCTCATTTTATTATAAAGTATTCGCAACTTTTAATAAATTGGCTTATGATAAGCTTGTTATGTTAATAGCCTAGATTAGATTAGGCAGCAAAGACTCATCAAAAGGGCTATCTACTATATAAGTTGGGAGAGGGTAGGTGCCAACAAATGCAACATCGTTTAGAAAGCTTAAGTCCAAAGTTACATAAGTGTGTCCGGCTATGATACTTCTATCCTTTGATATAGATAAGAAAATTTAAGAAATTATGCCATTAAGAAATTACTAATGTAATTTGAATTATTTATGATATAGCATAAGCTGCTCTGGTATTGAGTATGTTTTAAGAGCTTAGTGAAGTCGAGCTTCCTACATTTTTGACAGATATTACATGATTATTATCAGACATTAGTTAAATATTTATCATAAAGCTCAGCTGAAGTTTTCCACCATTATCAGGAAAAATCGAAGCTCCTACATTTGCCGTTCCCAGGTATATTTATAGTACATTGAATTTTGTATTTATATAAGTGCTTTGACATTCTCTTATATGCTCAGAAAACTCATTTACTATTTGCCAACCAAACAGAGAATTCAAGATATTGGATGAGTACAATTCTTCAGAGTAGTAAATGTCGATATCGTTGTGATACCGATTGTAGTCTAAACTTTATAAAAAACAGATTAAAATGCTTTTGTTTTTATTAAAGTTTACTTTCTCAAGACAGAACAAATGGAAAGATACAGAATCATCTGTAATGTAGTTTTCAGCTGTTACATTAACTCTGAAAAATAAATTTGTTATGCTTGTAGCATAATTAGTGTACATATCTGGTTCTGGCTAGTCTTATTGCATCTTAATTACACTACTTTAGATGTTTTACTGCCAAACAATTTAAGAATTTAAGAAACTGTATTTAAATATAAACCCAAGATCTTTGGTAAAACTTCCTGATATGTATATTAAATTCAAATTGTTGCTAAATATAGCTTCACTGAGTTTAATAGTCTAAACTTGAAAATCTTAAGCAATATCATCAGTGTTGTTTTAAACTAGAGAATTTTAGAATAAGTAGGAGTATTGAATCTTTACTGGACCTCGAATATCTGATCCAACATTCCCTCTAAGAAGAGGTGAGTTCCAATCAATGTTGAAATTTGCCATTAAAATTCCAAGTTTCTCATAAGACTTTATCACAAAAGTTTGTTAGTCATCAATATCAATGTACTCTGTAATATTTGATTCGTTTGTTACTTCAATTTCCACGTCTGAGAATGTTATAATCTATTGATCATTTGGCATAAATGCTTAGTTGTTAAAATATAGAATTTTCTCAGTAGGTCCTTATACGATTGTTTAAGAATTTTCATCATCTTCAGTATTAGAATTTGGATCTAGATCCTCAGAATTAGAATCATTCTAATTTGGATAAATATTATTTGTTTGGGACTCTGAGTTATCTGTGGGTGTGGAATTAGTAGGGTTAATGACAAGTTCTCCATTAGGTTATAAACTGGAATTGTTTGACGTATTTTATGGTGCTAAATTTTGTGCTTGAGTAGAATCATCAGAATTTGACTGGTCATCTTATTTATTAATTGCTGTGGTCCCATTAAGTATCTTAGGTACTGGTCTATTGAAGCTAAATGAAGTCTTTATTTAACCATCTTTTACATCCAGCACTGTTATAATCGCTTGGTAAAACTAGAATAATTAGGATTTGTATAAATTTATTATTGAAATAAGTTTATGAATTATCGATCGTAGAATGGAGGGAATGGATAGTAGCTTTTACATCACATATTTTTTAGTCTTTTTATTTTGAAAAAGAAAAAGACTATAATTGATGGTTAATTTTTTAGTAAGAAAGTGATATGTTAATATAAATTGAGGGTTACTCAATAACTACTACTATCGGTCGTAGTGATGATAATGTAATTGCCAGACTCTGAAAATTTACATGAATCCAAACTGATATATTCCTATATAGACTAGGTTGTGGTGCTATTGCTAGTTTAGTTATTTAAATCACTTGTACTGCTGGATCCATCACTTGCTGTTTGAATTAAATCCCTAGTTAGACTTACGTACTTAATCCATTTTTACTCTAATTTTCCATTGTAAAGTGCAATCAGAGGGGAATTAGTGATTTATGTTTGAGTCTGTGGAATCAAATCACCAACAGAATGATTAATTTCTAGATATATAAATACATATATTGTTTTGCATAAAATATGTGATAAATAAAAGAATTAGTTTTGCCACAGAGCAAAATATTTTCTTCCTGTGATGTTTGGTTCATATAGTAGTCTATAGAGGAAAACTCAGTAAGTCCATTTTAGCCTCCATATATAATAAAAATAAATTAATAAACTTTAAGTTTTTTAAGAAATTAGTAAATAAATCGTTTTAAAAGGTTTCATATATCTAGTAGAATGAACTAAAGCACACACCAGGCGTTTATACACTAGATGGTTGTTAATTCTGAAGTTATCGCTTGATGTTATTCGTAGTTTATTGATTAGATATAGAAGGGAATGAAAATATTATTATAAAGTTAACCAGGAATAGTATTACTTTTGGAGACTTAATTCTTGATTATTTAGTCATAATTTTAAATGAATTACAAATCAAAGATACGCTAATAGTCTTATTGGATATAATTTTAAACAGTAATGTTAAATAGTGAACATTATAATACTCGATGATGATTTAATTATTTATTGATGTTCAGGCATCCTACAGGACCTTGTCTTTGATTTCAGAATTTCTATCTCCGATACTGTATCTGTTTTTCTTAGAGTCCAAATAGACATATTGCAAACTCCATCCTTTCTCAATAAGATTTCTCTCTAACTCTTCAAAATTGACTTTAGCATAATCTTTCTCAGCTTATTTGAATGAAAACTCAATTTAACTTTAATCTAATTTCTTAGTACTCTTCACTTCCTCTTACAAGTTATTGTCGAGTAGTCTAGCAAAGTAGTAAGACTTAAGAATGTCTGAATTGGATGCGTCTTTATTCAAATTTAAGTGTATCTTGTATATGCGATCGTTATTTAGCATTTTCTTCATTGATAGCTAGAAACTAGAAGTCAAAGGCTCAACATAATAAACAAAATTTCTATCTTATTTAGATAGCTGCTTTAATAAGCTTTAAGAGTGATCTTTAGCGATGCTCTTTTCTAAGGCCTGATAAACAGTTTTCTCACCATACTTTATAAACTTGCAAATTTTTAGGTTTATTACGTTTGGCAAGTAAAATGCCTCAATATCATTAATATATTCAGCAGTGTGAATCAGTTTCTCGTTTGATTTGAAAAACTCATTGAATAGTAGGAAAGCTCTTTGGTTATTTAGGTACAATTCATCTATAACTTTGGCTGAGTAATAAGAGGCAGCTATGTTCATAACAGTAAGCACAAAAAACACAGGGTATAATTGATATATTGATGTTATATCAATGATCTTTGAGATACCAAGACCACAAGCCCCACCTATCAAGGTAGACGCTGTGAATTAAGAGACACTTTTCCCTGAAATATCTCCTATGTTGTTATTCTTAGCAAGCTGCAGATTTATACTTGCCCTTGATGCTGAAGCTAAGAGAAAGCAAATATTCTTTCCTACATTTGCAAGCGAGGCTAAAGCCAAAAAGTATTGAGGAAAACTTAGAGTGAGAATTTCAATGTACATTGAAATATTTAAAGCGAAAATTGCCATAAACCTCCATTTTTTAATATCAACATCGAAATTTCTTCCATATCTACTAGCAAACAGGATGCCACCTAACTGTCCCAGACCATCTTTCAAGACCCAAGTATATGCTGCAGCTGCTAAGTTTGCTTGCGTCATCGTACTAAAAGATCATACTTAAGAATGTCTTATTACAAAATATTTATAATGAAATGATATTCACTTACCTTCCAATTGCTACAAATAAACTTTAAGCACTCAAAAAGCCCATAGCAGTGTACATAAAGGCACTTATATTACTGTAGATTGTAAATTTCAAGTAACTAGAAGAAACAGAAGTGGATAACAGCTGGCAAGAAAGTCTCGACAATAAAATCCGAATATTAATTAAAAATTTTTTTAATAAAAACATAATTATTTTACAAATTAATTTAACATTAAAAGCTAATTAATTATTCAAAATATGATTGATATAAATTTATTTTTTATCATTCATCATTGGATTAATTTATCAAATTATAATAAGATAATATTTTATTAACGCCTTAACATTTTATAGATTAATAAAAACCTATAGTGATTAATATTGTCTACTCATTTTCATAATATACAATATGTTACTATAACAAAAAAAATCTTGATTAATGTCAAAAACCTAAAATGAATAAAAGGATTTTTGTTGAGTAGTGAAATAATAGAAAAACTATTAAAAATAAATTTGTAAAAAATAAAATAATAAGTCAGATTTAATTTAAATAGAGGCCTCCCTCTTTTTAAATGTTAATTTATTTTTTAAAATAAAAAAATGACATTTAAAGGGTTTGGGGTAGTTGAATCCATTATAGATATTTTTGTTTAATTAATTCACTTGATTAGTCTATTACGCCTTATGAAGTTTATGCACTTATCCAGTTGTGCAGTCTATCTCAGCTATACGAGGCTGCTCGTCTTTATCATTATAGTAGCTTTATATTACTAAGTGCTTTAACTCTTAATTGATATCAGGAGATTATGATTTTAGTTTGAGTGATTCATTATCTGAATAAATATCTTGAGAAGTTAAAATAAAAACATAAATATATATTTAAACTTAAAAAGTTCCATCTGATTGCTAAGATGGCATGAATTCAATATGTGATGTATTTAAATTTTCATCTTTGTTTTAGTCATGCTTGCTTGAGAAATTTCTGTTTATTTAATAAATAGTCCTACTACCACTGTATATTTAATGATGCCTAAGTTGATTGCTTCTTGCTTAATCATTGTGTTAAATTTAAGCTTTAGATGTTCTTAGAATATTCAAGTTATGGAAATTTTATTGCTGCTAATGATAAAGCTTATTGCAGAGGAAGTTTAGTCTCTGTCTTTATTTCGATAAATTAAACATCACAAATTTAAATGTCTATATTTTATAATTAATACTATAGCTCTTATCTGTGATAGATTAACATTGATTATTTAAGTCATTGGTAAATATTAGAGATTTAATTAAAAAATACAATTAAATTAAAAATATATAAATACTATGAATCTTTTAAGAAACAGATACGAGGTGCAAATCGGCAAGAATTCTTGTCAATATTTGAGTGAACTGTATTCAAAACCTAAAATTTAAACTCTAGAATCAGAAAGTTAAGAAAATTAATCTCAATCTCTAATTAAAATCTAAACCAACTTGAATAAAAACCTAAAAGTACCCTAAAAAATATCAAATGATATTTAAGAATTTTTACTTTTAGAATTTTAAGGAGAATTTGATCACACTACTTTAACAGTATTTGACAATGAAATTCTTGGAACTCTTCAAAAAGACAATAAAAAATTCCAGCCAAACACTTCAAGAGGGAGCTAGGTAACTCAGGAAACTTATCTCTTTGAATGTGAAATGATGCAGCTCAGAGGGCAGATAGTAGACTTAAAATAACCGATATTAGTGACAGAGAAAATTGTAGCATAAGACAAAATTGGAGAAGAGAAACAAGTTGAGTTTAAGATTATCGGGGTCATCAAGAGAAAAATTTAGTTCAATTAGAGACCAGTTATTAATAAACAGAAAGCTTTGTTAAATAAGAAAGCAAACTGAAGATCTATAATTACTAATGATTTCAAATAATTTTGGGAAAATTAAGTAAATTAAATCAAAATGATATTTTTATTTAAAATCTTTTTGACATCAATTATACTCAATCATTTATTCATTAATTTTAATAATATACCACTTCTATCACAGATTTAAATAATCATTAACTTAAAAAGAGAAATCTTTTACTAGTATAAATTTGAAAATCTAAAAATGAATTCAAGCAATGCAAGACCGCAGAAGGTTATGCGAGGATTAGCCTTATTCATCGGAGATATTAGAAACTGTCAAAACAAGGAACAAGAAGAGAAGACAGTGTATAGGGAAATGGCTAAAATTAGAGGAAAGTTTTAAAATAGAGCTCTATCAGGGTACGATAGAATGAAGTACACATGGAAGTTAATCTATATGTACATTTTGGGCTACGATGTAGACTTTGGGCATGAAGAATCACTCAGTTTGATTAATGCTGCTAAGATTAGTGAGAAATGTACTGGCTATATAGCTTTTTATTAAAAAATTAATTTCAATATAAAAAAATTTTGGTAAGCTACAGGAATGATGCTTAATGAAAAAAGTGACCAGAAAGTTTTTGATAGAGTGATAAACGCCATAAAATAAGATTTAACATGCGGGAATCAAATTTGTGAAGCACTCGCCTTATCCACCGTGGGAAACATTGGTTCAGTAGAACTAGCTCAGCAGCTCGATGATATTGTGATTCACAAAGCCCTTAGTGATGATAGATCTATTCCAAAGCAAGTTAGAAAAAGAGCCATCCTTACACTCTTATCCTTCTTTAAGCGTCACAGAGCAAATTACAATCAAGAAAAATGGTTAAGAGGATTCAAATTTTTATGCACCATCGATGATTTAGGCTTACTATTATCAGCTTATTCTCTAATTATTGGAACTATTCAAATTATGGGAAGATAAGGCTATGAAGACCTGGTGCCATTATTGATTGATAAAATTCATTAAATAAATAGCTCAAGCTCTGGCTACAGTGCCAACTAACAAGGTTACTTCTAAACTAAAATATTCCATTCTATATATTATATTTCGATTGATGGCTAAAATACAAACTAGGGTTTATTATTAGACTGTGTGCCCATGGTTATAGATTAAAATCTTGAAATTACTTCAATTGTTCCCCGCACCTTCTGACTAATAGCAATTAACCAAAATTAATGAAGTGCTATTGCAAATTGTACATAAGACTGAAGTCACAAAGAATGTCAATAAGAACAACTCTGACCACTCTATATTTTATTTATTCATTATTAGACCATATATATATAATATCTTAATTAATATAGCTAAACTAATAACTCAACTTGTGATGATTTTATTAAAAAAATTATTAATGTATTCCAGACGACAAATTATAATTAAAATTATTATTCAAAACTTTAATACCTTTCAAAATAATTAATTATAACCATTTTAAAAGATATGATTTTCACATTTTTGTTTTTAAAAACTAAGATTAAGTATAACTTAAAATGTCTTTAATTAAGGCTTTTATCTTAATTAATTTAGTCATTAATCATAAAGGTCAAGTGAATAACTTAAATATAATTGTGCCTTAGTTAAAAAATTTGAATAATTCAGACCGATTTTAAATTAAATAATCAATTTAATTTCGAAATAATATTATATAAGGTTTAACCCTACAATAAATTGATTAAGTTATTTAATATTTATATTGTTTGAAGCATTTAATTTGGTTATTCACTACAAGAATAATGCTTTTGAGACTTTGAGAAAAGATCTGGTATCTTTGCTTTAATTAAATAATACTCTTTTTATCATATATTAATATAATGCCTATTTAAAAAGAATACTGAATTATTCATAAAATTGCTTGGTAAATTTATTTCAGTTAAAGAACCAAACATTCGCTATTTGGCTCTAGATACCTTGGCCAAATTAGCTGCAACATCACATAATTCTGACATTAAGATTAAGGATCATCTTCCAACTATCATTACTAGTCTAAGAGATTAAGATATATCAATTAGAAGAAGATCCCTTGATTTATAATAAAATTAAGTTAAATTATATATAATTTTCACTTTTGTTTTTAAATTGATTTGATGTTCAACATCTGTGATTAAAGAATAGCGGGAGAAGTAGTAAATGAACTGTTAGACTATCTTTAAGAGAACGATTACGATCTCTAGGAAGAAATGGTGCTAAAGATAGCTATATTAGCAGAAAAATTTGCTGAAAACTTAAACTGGTACATAGACGTAATCATTAAACTAATTGAATTCGCTGGCGATTATGTCGGTGAAGATATTTGGTACAGAGTGGCTTAAATCATTACAGGTTTTGGACAAGCTGAGCCTAATGTTACACTTTAGAAATATGCTGCTCTCAAGTTCTTTGATATCATGGCAAGACCCTCGTTGCATGAAACTATGGTAAAAGTAGGAGCTTTTGTTTTATCTGAATTTGGTTACTCGATTCAAGATTTACCAGGCAAGTAAATTCCAAAGTAGTTCTAGCTAATCAACAAGCATTTCTTCAATATATCCCCTTCATCTCGTGGTATATTTTGAAATACCAAATTATATTAAGGTTTGTATATTAATTGCACAAAAAATTGATTCTTTTATGTTGGGTATGTTGATGACAGCATATATGAA